>APFE030459617.1:210246-235407 GCA_000404065.3 Pinus taeda | reverse complement strand
AAGGAGGTCTTTTCATTTGTATCATCCAAGAATTGTTCATTTATGTAATGTAAAGGAGGTTGCCCCCTCGAAGAGGCTGAATTCTAGGGCGTGGATCTCTCTTTTCTATCTTTTTGTGAGCTGGTTTCATAACAGAGTATACTTTTCTAAGGAGAGAACAACCAAACCTTCTCATCTAAGTAGGGATCGACCCCATAATGTATTTAGTACGCTTAAGCATAATCCCTCATCACATTTCTCAATTTGCATCATAGACAATTCCACTTCACTCATATGTTTTAAGACTCAATAGCACTAAAACTCTAGGACATCAAGCAATTTAGAAAATTTTGTAAGTGTTTTTCCAGTGGCCAACAAATAAGAAGTATGGTTTTGGCCTAATAATAGAGCAAGGATAACTATGATATTTGTGTGATAGATTCCCAATTGACACCAAATGAGGCTAGATGGGGTGATTTTATCATAGTGAGGCCACAATCCCCTTCCGTTGACTCAATTTGTCAAAAATTTAAAGATTTGAGAACAATTCATAGTGAAAGTAGTGTTCAACCAAAAACCGTTGAATTTGATTACTTGCAAACAAAAAATGTCGAGATCTTAATGCCAATTTTTCAAATTATTTTTTCGATATTTGTTAATCCCTTGACATTGCATGAAGTAACTTCCATTGAGAGCTAGAAGGAATGAATTCCATATCATCTTCACTTTCATTCTTGCCCATTCATGCTAAGATATTATATATATTCAATGTCAGATAGAGTTTTAGAGCAACTTGCAAGGCTTTGTCCAAGGTGAAAACTTTAGGATTCTTTTAACAGTGCTCTGGTGTATCGTTTTCTCTAAGCGTTAAGAATAAAGGATTGGAATGGGACAACACCTCCTTTCTAGGGACCAAGACAAGTGGCCTATTTGTACTTGTCCCTTATTGGGGCCACTTTGGGGGTTTCACTTTGAGAAAAAGAACTAGGTATAGATTAGTCATGTGTCTAAACTTGGAACCACTCTACAATGAGGGATTTAACCGTGAAGCAAAAATTTAGTCCCTCACAAAGGCTAGGACTAATAACTGAATATATATATATATTATAAATTATAGATATTTGTAATTATTTTCAAAATAACATATACAAAGTAAGTGTCATGATTAACCCACCAAATATAATTGGTTTGATATGATTTCATATAACTTTAAAATCAATACTTAAAATTTTTTATAGCAATTTTTCCAATAATTACATTACATACATATCTTGAGTTATTCACAACTTTTTATCATTTTTTTTCATATGTTAGTTACAAGCCTGAACTTTGAGGAGAGGCAAAGTTGTATTCAAGGAAAATGTAGAACATCAAGAATGTGAGAATATGCATATATATATAACAACACTTATAGAAAGTTAATTTGGTGTTAATATATACACGTTGGTTTGGTTTTACATATATGTGTGTGTGTGTGTGAGTTTAATATAGTAACATGAGATTGGGCTATCTAATATGTGCATCAATGGATATGAAAAGTAAGTGTTCCTAGTTTTTAATTGTAAACTAGTTGAACAATCATGTAAGTTATTGAAAGCCATTCTTGAATGCTATTTTGGTAAACAAATAATATATTAGTTATATGTTTGGTTTGAGAATGGGGGAAGGGAAATTGATAATATTAGGGTTTCCATTGTTGTATAAAAATCCTAATCCAGACTTGTTAGTATAAATGTGTTTTATATGGTTTTTTAGAGAAGTATAATTGGCTTATAAATGTAGATCATGTTTCAATTGATAAATGAATGGCACTACAAGTTGAATATTGTGGTTGTGAAGTTTTATTGCATATGAACATACCTAGTATGGTATTTATGCATATAGTACATTGATCTCATGTATGGTATTTGTGACCTTTGATTTAAAGATGACAGTTGGCTACATTTTTCACTTTTTCATCTCAATATGAATCTTGACTGATTATTTTTTACCTGCCATTTTTTATGCAAGTTGAATCTATTGTAAATGTTCGGCCTGTTAGCCTCCTGCTCATAGCAGGTATTCACCTTTCGTGATCGACATATATACAAGCCAAATATGTCATGCTTTGCTTACAGCAATGTTCCATATTTGAAATTTGCTACTATGGCAAAGAAGGCACTTTCTCAGGCAGTCAGAAACGTTATTCCGAAGCAGAAACTGTCCTTGATGCTGCTTTAGATGAAACAGGAAAATGGGAACAAGGAGTGTTGTTGAGAACAAAAGCAAAACTGCAGATTGTTGCGCAAGAATACAAAAGGAATTTGCTATTTTGTTACTTTATGGGGGGGTTGAGGCAGGTGCACCTAGTTTAGCTGCTCAGATTGATGGTTCATTTGTCCCAAAGGATAATACAGAGGAGGCTATTCTATTGCTTATGATTCTCCTAAGAAAATGTTGTCTACGCAAAATTGCGTGGGATCCTGCAGTCATGGATCACCTTACTTTTGCACTTTCTCTTTCTGGACAATCCCTTGTAATAGCAAAGCAAGTTGAAGAGGTCTTACCTGGAATTTATGCAAGGTCTGATCGATGGAATGATCTGGCTCTTTGTTATAGTGGTGCGAGGCAAAATCTGGTTGCATTAAATCTTCTAAGAAAGTCATTGAGCAAATCAGAAAAACCAAATGATTTGTCAGCATTGTTATTAGCAGCAAAGATTTGTACTGAAGATTTCCATCTTGCTGCTGAAGGAGTGGGATATGCAACAAGAGCCATGGAGAATGCCAAAGGGGAGTTTGAACACTTAAAGGGCATTGCATATCGTTTATTAGGTCTTGCCTTGGAAAGGAAAACTAAAGCTTCATCTTCAGACTCAGAAAGAACCCGCCTGCACAGTGAAGCTTTGAAATTCTTAGAGGAAGCTATCATTTGGGAAAAACAAAACCCAGACTGGATATTCGAATTGGGTCTTGAGTATGCTGAAAATCGTAATCTAAATCTGGCACTCCGCTATGTAAAAGAATATCTGGACTTAACTGCTGGCTCATTGTTGAAAGGATGGAGGCTTTTGGCACTAATTTTATCAGCTCCTCTATTAATAAGCATCACCATAGTTCTCTTCTAAGCTGTGTTCTTGGTATGATCTTTTGGAACTATAGTTTGGATGTAGCAGATGGTTTTATGATTTTATTTATGGACAACATAAGCAAAAACGAGCAGCAGAAGCTGCTGATATTGCCCTTCTAATGCAAAGAAATGAAGCGCTTAGGGTGGCTTACATTGACATTGTGGAGAGTCTCAAAGATGGGAAAACTGATAAGGACTTCTATTCAAAACTTGTCAAAGCTGATGCAGATGGAAATGACCATGAAATCTATTCAATCAAGTTGCCGGGGGATCCAAAGCTTGGAGAAGGAAAGCCTGAAAATCAAAATCACTCGATAATCTTCACCCGTGGAGAAGCTATTCAAACAATTGACATGAATCAAGACAACTATTTCGAGGAGGCTCTCAAAAGCAATCTTCTTGAAGAATTTCATGGTGATCATGGGCTTCGTCCCCCAACAATACTTGGTGTTCGTGAGCATGTATTTACTGGAAGTGTATCATCTTTAGCCTGGTTCATGTCTAACCAGGAAACAAGTTTTGTGACTTTGGGTCAACGTCTCCTGGCAAATCCTCTCAAGGCTTCAACTCCACTTTGAGACAGGGAAATATCACTCATCATGAGTACATTCAGGTTGGAAAAGGATGAGATGTGGGACTTAATCAAATTGCCCTGTTTGAGGGTAAAGTTGCTGGTGGCAATGGCGAACAGGTTCTTAGCAGAGATGTATATAGACTTGGAACACTTTTTGACTTTTTTAGGATGTTGTCGTTCTACTTCACGGCTGTTGGCTTTTACGTTTGTACGATGTTGACGGTCTTGACAGTCTACGTTTTTCTTTATGGTAAAGCATACCTAGCCCTGTCTGGTCTGGATATTGCAATCACCGACAAAGCTCGTTCTTTGGATAGCACAGCTCTGGAGGCAGCTCTCAATACACAGTTCCTGTTCCAAATTGGTGTATTTACTGCGATCATGGGGTTCATCTTAAAACAAGGAGTTGTCCATACAAGTGCATCAACAAAGGAAATTCTGCAGGACATGAACCAGCAATTGATGTGTAAGGAACGTGAAGTCAATGATGAACTTCAGTTGGCAAGAAAAGCAGCGATTGAGATATTGAAATTGATCATATATTCTCATATTCGAGGCGAGGTCGATAACAAAGACAGGGGAAGCCTTATTCTGTTGCAATTGATGGAATTGGTCTACAAATGCCATGAGCTGGAAGACGAGAACATGGAGCTTGCCGTGCTGAAAACTCTCCTTTCTGCAGTTACATCGGTCTCGCTGCAGATTCACGGCGATTGCCTTCTTCAGATCGTGAGGACCTGCTACAATATATTCTTAGGAAGCAAGAATGCTGTGAATCAAGCTACTGCCAAAGCTTCGCTGATACAAATGCTCATTATCGTGTTTCATAGGATGGAGGCAGATTCTTCTTCTGTCCCGCTGCAGCCTATTGTTGTGGCGGACCTCATGCAGCCTATTGATAAAACCCAAAATGATACGAATATGGTTCAATTTGTGCAGAATTTTATCAGTAAGGTGATGCAGGATATCGAAGGGGTTTTGGGTCCTGCTTCGTCGTTGAAACCCATAGGGCATGACGGTGCATTTGATTCCGGCGACGACGCTATTGACAGCATGGATTCCTCGGAACCAATGGATAAAGATATGCTGGATGCTAAGTACTGGGAAGTTAGTATTTTCAAGAATACGATTGAAGAATGAAGGTGTCCCTGCGAATAGTCGAATCGTTGTAAAGAGGATGGGCGATCTTGATCCAGAAGCATGGAGAGGGGCATGTCAGAGAAAGTTCGTTTCTAATTGGCAAACTAAGTATGCGGAGATGATTTTCCAGTCATACTTGTAATTAGAAACTGTTAATCATACTCGTAATTAGAAACTGTTCATATGTCGAGAGCAAATGGGAAGCACAGGATCAGCAATCGTTACTTTCTTATAAGTGGTTTAAAAGAATAGGAAACATGTAACGCATAATGCTCTGCACCTAGTTAACGAAACGCACAGTAAGTTGAAAACTGAAGGGACAGCCACCGCCACAATCTAAAAAGGCAAAAAATCATTTATGGAACCGCCTAAAGGATTCATGCGCAGCCTTAGATATTTACTCCAAGATGCCAGCTGCCCCAACTCAGCTCATATAGTCTTTCATGCATTTATTTTTAGCAGCAAACACTGATTTACTTCAGATATGTTTGGATCAGTTTGATAGATATTTTGAGATATTTTCCTTGAGATCTTATCCACAGATCTAAGTCTGTAAATATTTTCTATAAAAACTTCCCTATGGACTGTTCAAAGGGTGAGAGATGTTTTGATCATTAAATCTCATTTGAGGTTTGCTGTGTACGCTCCAAGAAATTCAATGAATAGAGCTTGCTGGAACTTATGTGTTTGGACTGTCTAGATGTGTATTTGATGGCTGAAGAACAAGATTGCAGAATTCTCGTGTTTCCTCATGGACTAATAAGTTTTCCTCACCTCTTTCTACAGTTGCTATGTTTGCTATATCGTATCTATGTCATGATCTAAACTTGCAGGGAAAAAGAATAGTTCAGATGTCACTTAGCTGTGCTCTGCCCTCAATTCCTGCTTTTTCTCTATGTTTTCTTGCTAAATTAGCCTATAAATATGAATTCCTCTTAGGCTCATATTTGCACTAGTTTCCTCCGTATATGAAGATTGTTGTAGGAATTTCTTAATTGCTCCTATATGATATTCATTTACGTTCCCTCTGTCAGCATGAATGAAAATTACTTAGCTGTCTTTCATTCCTTGACATCCGTTTCATCCTCATTTAAACCTGATATTATTCCTTGTGCAGCTATCCTGCTCTGTAGTCTCTTCTTTGCCAAAGAAAACACATCTTTCAGTCCACATCTTTGACTCCATGCCCAATGTTCTAAACCTCTTGCACTTTGCATGCCAAACGCTGCCTGAATTGATCATTCATCCCGCCAAACTCAAACAAAACCCTTTGTACTCAATAGTTAGCCTAAGATCATTAAAATCCCGAAGAGAGAGCCCTCTCTGACTGCTGGTAGGCTAGGACCGGCAGTCCAAAGCTTGGTCTGTGGTTACCTCGGCCGTATCCCTGAAGGAGCCAAGGGACAACCTGAGTGTTAACAGGGCCTATATCATACATCTCTCTATCTAGATTCTAGGCCTAGTCCCATCATGGATTGAGTACAAATTATACCCTTGATGCATGTGTATACATCATAATAAATTTTTTACCTTTGATTGTTACAATACCATAGATGGTGATATCGGATGTCAATATGCTTGGACCTATCATGAAAAACTGGATTCTCATAGAATTTGATACAACTCTTATTGTCACAGTAAATCACTGTAGGATCCATCTTCTGACTAAATAACCCAACAAGGATCTTACTAATCCAAATAGCCTCACAAGTTGCTTGACTAGCATCCATGTACTCGGATTTTGTTGAACTGAGTGCAACTAATCAATGCTTCCTATTGTACTGAGAAACTATTGTTGACCTAAAACTGAAGATTCCCCTTAATGTGCTCTTCATGTTGTTGGGCCACTAATTTGTCATTATTATTATCACCTTTTCACGCCTATTTCACCAGTTTCTACCATTCTTTATCACGTCATTTATCATAATTTATCATATAATTCCATTTTATAATTATTTATACTCTTATGGATAAATACTATTTTTCTCCCTTACTTTTAATAAATTGATGATTATTATGCATGATTTTACAAATGATGGTTTACTAATGGTTTTTTTGTAACATCACTCATGATTTTAGCCTCCAATGCCTTTTCTAGATTGCAAATTTGATCTCCAACTCACAATTAAATATTCCAACTCAAAAATTCGCTGGAATAAGAAGTGATAGTTTTGCATTGGATGTTTCGGACAAATGAAGGAGAATCTAGAAAATCTAAAACATGGGTCTTGTCTAGAACAGACTGAATTGGTATTATGATGAGCCATTTTCCAAAATTTGGTCTGTATTAAGAGAAACGGAAGGTTCTTCAAAAACGATTTTCTCATATTTGTTGTTGCGGCCGTTTTCCAAATTCTTCCAATTGCAATACCAAATTCGAGTTGTTCCTGCTGAATGTTGATGGAAAGATATTTCAGATGTGATATTGTTGATCAATTCATTTTGTACAATCCAAATTTGTAATGGAAATCATTTTGTAATCATCTTTGTTGTAACTTCCCTTTGCTCTTTGTGTATTTAAATGAAAACAGAGATCAAAGAGAGGTGGGTAATATGAGGAGAATATGAGGAGAATTAGAAGAGAATTAGAGGACAATTATTAGATAGAATGTAGGAGAAGAGGAGAGATGAGAGATGAGAGATAAACAATTGTTGAATTTGAGGCAAAGCTAAGAGCTTCATTATGCTGTAATTATTTCTCTCATATGTTTTAATGAAGGAAGTTATCCATTGAGTTCTACATCCATTATTTGTAATCTGATTTGAGTTATTTCTCAAGGTGGAACTGAGTCTTGGGCAATTGGGCCCACTACCTTGGACGAGGTGATGCCTTGAACATGTAAATTAGTTTACTTATGTGATTGTTTATTTGAATTCCAATTTTCATTCCTTAAAGTAAATTTCATTTCTTTGAACTAATTTTTTGTTTGCTGCATTTTCCATATTTGTTATTTCATCCAATTACTAGATTTCATTTGATTTGTTGCTCTAGATTAGCATTTGAATTCTGTTGAGTGCAATAGATTAAATTTCCAATTAAGCAATGTGTGGTTTAATCTAGCAATGATTCAAGTTGTGTGATTAGCATAATTGTTTTTCCTGTTATTTACTTTCTTCTTTTTATTTTAGTTTTATTATTCATGTCTTACATTTTATTTCTTATTGAATGAGCTTGATAGTATAGAATACAATCATGTAGAACCAGTGTTAGTTTTTGGTATTGTTATGCATATATTTTGCCGATTGCCTTGAAATAAAAAGACGCTCCTCGGGTTGATAGTTAATGTCTAGAAGATTGTTTTTTTTATTCGTTTATTAAGCAATTAATTTTACCCAACATTTTGGTGCCATTGCCAGGGAGACAATCAAATTTCACTACCCTAATATATGGTTGTCAATGAATACCTAACTTCGTGAGAGCTAGATATTGAAGACAAAAGGTAAGAACCTACGAGTGCATCCTGGGGAACCAGTGATGGGTCTATCCTCAGTAGTCAGGCTTAGGTCATATAGCATGCACTCATAGAAGTAGGAATTTTAGAGGTAGAATTTTGAAAAAATCTCATAATTCCACTCAAGTGGTGATGTAAGCACCACCCATTTCACTAACTAATTGACAGGAACATTTGAAGGAGGTGCCTCAAAGAAACACATGAAGAACATCTTCTATTATGGTAAGAAATGGCTCACATTTCTACTTTTGAATTCTCTATCAAAGATCTTGGAGGAGTGACACAAATGCACATAATTCCCCCATCTTCTCTACCAAATTTTCATGGTTTGGCAAACGAAGGCCTAGATACATTTTTATTTGAGTTTGAAGTACTTTGTAGAGGATATGATTATTGTACTAATGATCAAAGGTTGAAAGTGTTTCCTCTTACTCTAAAAGGAGCAGTTCTCCAATGGTTCATGAGCCTTGGTGGGAACTGCATTCAAACATGGGAGGACATAAAGAAAATATTATTGAAGAAGTACCAAGACTATTGCAAGTTCGGTGAAGATATTTTCAATATGATACAAGGGGAAGATGAAAGCTTGGAGGGTTATGTAGAGTGATTTCATTACAAACTTCAAAAATCAAAGCATAAGCATTTGAAAAAAGAGATCTTAAAAACACTCATTCTTAAAGGAATCAAAGAAGAATTTTTAGAACTCTTAAATCTAATGGGAAAAGGTGATATTTTTCAGTTATCATATGATGATGTTTGTGAATTATGCATAAGGTATTCAAGAGGAATCTTTAAGGCTGGTAAGAATTCTAGAGAATTTTCTTCTTTCTTTTCCAAATCTACTACAAGAACAGGAGATATAGGAGTTAAAATCAATGATTTATTTGAAAATTTTAAAATTGATTTTATTAGCCCTCTAAATTCACAATTGGATGTTTTGCAAGTTCAGAAAAATCAAGAAACTGAAGAAGTGTTTCTCCCTGATTGCCAAAAGGAGCATCCCATAGATAATCACTCTTCCTTATCTAGGATGGAAGTAGCATATCAAAGAGATGGGGAAGCTACGACAAGGTCAAAATCATGGAATCGTGGCCTACATGTACGGTTCAAAACACTTCCTCTCCATTTTCTTACTTTCATAATCCATTATGGAATACTCATGTGTTAGGGCAGCCATGTCAATCTCAATATAACCCCCACCAATCTTGTCTACAAGTTTGGCATGGTTCGTCTTATGATTACATGAATACTCTCCCACATATTGTAGCACAAACACATCATCCATATTATTTTCCAACTTTTCAACAACATCATGCTTGTCTATCAAAACCCTCCACACAACCCAATCAACTACATCATCAAATGCTCCATGCCCTACACAATTTCCTACTCAACTCATTCCACACCCTCACCATAATAAACCAGTACAACATGCCTATAGTGTTCAACTGCAAAATTTACCTACTTTTCCCACCCATTATATCTCACATGCACCATTGCATGAAAATTATATTGAGATTGGGAATGTTTCAGATCCAAAAATTGTAGAAGTTATGAAAAAAATGAGGTTTCTTCTAGCCTGCTTCAACAAGTCGTTTTAAAAATTCAAGAACTTCATGATATGACAACTATGGGAAATCAGAAAAGTAAGGGAAATATTGAAGGTTGGTTTCACTCCATCATTTGTTTGCAGCCTCACTCCATAGTTCAACAATTTTTTGGCACCATCTTTTCAAGGGAAGTTGGCTTCTCATACCCTACTATTAATTAACATGCATTTTTCAAATTTGGGTATGTACATACTTGAAGCTTTATTTAGAAAATGGATCCACTAGAAATACTCTTATAAGTAAGTGTATTCATTTTTCAAAGCAGAGTAGGTTAGTGTAGAACAAAAAAAAGGACAAATAAATACATTTTTTTAATGTAAAAATAGTTGTTTTTGTTGCAACATGTTGTGGAAATCAACATCGATGATAAATATTTTAATTTATTTGTGTATTCAAATGTATTATATTGAAAATAACAGTTCTACAAACACTCATATTCATTTTTATCACCAATTTGGAAAAATTGCTTGAATATCATATTTTTTGGTTTGTGGGCTTGATGAAATTTATGAAAACACAGTCGGTACAGTCATGTTTTAAGGGACCAAAAGGGAATATTTTTAAAACCTATTTCTATCCTAAGTAGCCCTTTATTTCTAATTTCCAACTCAATTTTAATCACTCCATTTGGATTTGAAATGAAAAACTTAAAACCAAAACATTGACAGGGTGTCTAGTAGGCAACTCAGGAATAGAGTTGGGACAGTCAATTTTTTGAGGCCCAAATGACTATATTTTTAAAGCCTGTTTCTATGGTATATTCCTCTATGAATTTAGTTTACAAGGAAATTTGAATCACTCAATTTAGATATCATATGAGGAAGTTATGACCAAAATACTGATTGTATATCGTAAATCTGCACTTTTAAAACTCGGTTTTTACAGTTGTTCACTCGCATATTTGACCCATCAATTCTTCTTGTCTTAAAAACATGTTTCTATTAGAGATAAATAAATTAATATTATTTCATTTATATTTCGAATCAAATCCGTCATCAAATGAAAAATGTATGTTTAAAATATCAACTATTGGTCTAAGCTAGGAAATCAAAGATGACTCTGTTATGCAGGTTGTTCTAAGTAAAATTGACATATCATATCATAGAATTTTTAAAACCTATTTTTATTGGAGATATGCCTTGAATTAACTTTCATTTGGCTTTGGAATCACTCAAATCAAATGAAAAAAAAAATAAGCTATGATTAAAACACTGCAGGTTAGCATGATTGGCCACTCCTCTCCCAGAGGTAATAAATTAATTTTACTTTGTTATTTTTTCCATGGATTTCTTTTACAGAGCAACTAATTGTTATTTTTTTGCATAATTATTGGATTAGGAAAGCCAGATCACCTCTCTTTCTCCATGATTTAATGTTTTATTACAGGTAGACACTCGTTTTTTGTAGGTCCTAAGAGAATAAAGAAGGTCAATTTATGAAAGAACGATTCTTAAAACAAATTTTAATGAAATAATGACATTTCATCCAATTCATTACCTAACAAATTCATAACAGAAGAAATGGATAATTGATTTCCATTTGAAGATTCATGTCACTACTGCCAAAACATTTTTCCAAGAGTTCATTTTTTCCATTAGCAAATTGATATTCCCTTAGGAAATAACATCATAGCGGTTGTAAATTAATTAATTTATTTATTTATTGTTTTCAAATAAAGAGTTGTTTCTTTTCTGATTTCTCTTATGTTTTTTTGTTTCAGGTGTTGCTTCCTTCAAAGTTGTAGTTTCCGCTCCGTTGGCGATCAAACAACACTTATTTTTGTGCCTGTGTTGTTGTTCAATCGATCGAATGATTGATATTCAATTGATTGAACAATAATTTTGCGTGTTTTATTTTTTTTTGTTAAAATGATTGAACGATTGTTGTTCAGTTCATTGAATAACACTTTCGCCTGTTTTATTTTTGTTGTTCAAACGATTGAATGATTGTTGTTCAAACGATTGAACGATTGTTGTTCAATCGATTGAACAACACTTTTGCGTGTTTTATTTTTGTTGTTCAAATGATTGAACGATTGATGTTCAATCGATTGAACAACATTTTTGCGTGTTTTATTTTTGTTGTTCAAATGATTAAACGATTGTTGTTCAATCGATTGGGTAGCACTTTTGCGTGTTTTATTTTTGTTGTTCAAATGTTCAAATGATTGAACGATTGTTGTTCAATCGATTAAACAACACTTTTGCGTGTTTTATTTTTGTTGTTCAAATGGTTGAACGATTGTTGTTCAATCGATTGAACAACACTTTTGCCTATTTTATTTTTGTTGTTCAAATGATTGAATGATTGTTGTTCAATCAATTGAACAACACTTTTGTGTGTTTTATTTTTGTTGTTCAAACAATTGAATGATTATTGTTCAATAAATTGAACAACACTTTTGCGTGTTTTATTTTTGTTGTTCAAACTATTAAACGATTGTTGTTCAATAAATTGAACAGCACTTTTGCGTGTTTTATTTTTCTTGTTCAAACGATTGAACGATTGTTGTTCAATCAATTGAACAACACTTTTGCGTGTTTTATTTTTACTGTTCAAACGATTTAACAATTATTGTTCCATCAATTCATCAACACTTTTGCATGTTTTATTTTTGCTGTTCAAATGATTGAACGATTGTTGTTCAATCGATTGAACAACACTTTTATGTATTTTATTTTTGTTGTTCAAATGATTGAATGATTTTTGTTTAATCAATTGAACAACACTTTTGCGTGTTCTATTTTTGTTGTTCAAACAATTGAACGATTGTTGTTCAATCAATTAAACAACACTTTTGTGTGTTTTATTTTTGTTGCTCAAATGATTGAATTATTGTTGCTCAATCAATTGAACAGCACTTTTGTGTGTTTTATTTTTGTTATTCATACGATTGAACAATTGTTGTTCACTTGATTTAACAACACTTTAGTGTGTTTTATTTTTGTTATTTAAACGATCAAATATTGTTGTTCAATCGATTGAACAACGCTTTTGCGTGTTTTATTTTTGTTGTTCAAATGATTGAACGAGTGTTGTTCAATTAATTGAACAACACTTTTGCATGTTTTATTTTTGTTTCTCAAACGATTGAACGATTGTCGTTCGATCAATTGAACAACACTTTTGTGTGTTTTATTTTTGTTGTTCAAACAATTGAACGATTGTTGTTCAATCGATTGAACAACACTTTTGTGTTTTTGACTTTTGTTGTTCAAACCATTAAATGATTGTTGTTCAATCGATTGAACAACACTTTTGCATTTTTTACTTTTGTTGTTCAAACAATTGAACAATTGTTGTTCAATCGATTGAACAACACTTTTGCGTGTTTTATTTTTGTTGTTCAAACTATTGAACGATTTTTGTTCAATTGATTGAACAACACTTTTGTGTTTTTTTACTTTTGTTGTTCAAACGATTGAACGATTTTTGTTCAATCGATTGAAAAACACCTTTGTGTATTTTTCTTTTTGATTTTTCTATTCAATCGATTAAACGATTGTTGTTCAATCAATTGAACAACACTTGTTGTGTTTTTGTATGAATAACTGTGATTTCTCTTTATTGTTTCATCGCCAGTCATTTTGTCATTTTTCTTTCTCTTTTATGTTTTGAATAAAAAAACCCTCTGGTTGGATTTGTGCCTAAAATAAAGAAAAACAATAATATTAATACCATTATGACTTATAAAATCTTTTGATAGTCATATTTATTCTGAAGCTGACATGGTGCACCTATATAATGACTGGTTGAATATATTCTCTTTGGATACAT
This sequence comes from Pinus taeda, assembly GCA_000404065.3. NCBI lineage: Eukaryota > Viridiplantae > Streptophyta > Pinopsida > Pinales > Pinaceae > Pinus > Pinus taeda. Next base: position 221,767 of record APFE030459617.1, on the reverse strand, counting down.
CATAAAATGATTTATTATTCTAATACCATGCTAGTCTATCTTTTACACTTTCAAATGGATAAATCCCTTTGATATGATCATATGGGGGGGAATGCATAACTTTCATTGGCATTTTTTTTACTTCTTACGTCATCTCTAACTCTTAAGGAGTAAATGAACCTCCCTCTCTTTACAATAAAAGCATTCAAATATAAAAATATGAAAATTGTACAAGCATTGTCTTAAAGCTGATAGGGGGTCTCATCATGAGCCAGCCTACCATGATCATAAGAGTGTAATAGGTGACATTCCATTATGGCCACCACACCAAGGTAATGACCTTCTAGATAGTTAAAACTGTCAGAAGGACAGGGAGTCTCATCACGAGCCAGCTTGATCACTTTGTTATATCCTAGTGAATGACACTATGATTATCTGGTTACCATGCCAGCATAGTGGTCTCTTATAGCAATTAAAGAATAGAAAACCATCTAAATAATAAATGGATAACTCTTGCTCATTTTTGGAGTTAAAAAGCAACCATGTTGAGGCTATGAACGCCTACTGGCAACAGTGGCTCTGCTTGTGGTATTAAAGTACTATGTTACACTACCAAATACTCTCTATCTTATTACCCCTTATGGATTCATTTTGAAAGGAGAATTTACCAGTTGAACAACATTTTTAATTCAATTAGCCAACATGCATGGAAAACTATATCTTTATATGCATTATATCATTATTGTCCAATCACTATACCACTAGTCATTAACATTTATCGCCAGTCATGTGTTCGTCACTTTTCCACCTAAGGTAAATATCTATTTACATAATGATCTAATATTTGTTTTATTCTTTTTTTGGGTATTTCAAATCTTTTGATGTGTAATGCTTTAATTTCATTTTTCGTATTTTACGCCACTTTTATTTGATTGGTCGCCTGCATTTATGAATCCTCAACGTCCTTTCCCTTTTTCCTATGCTTTATGGTCATGGACGCCCTTTTCTAATTTGAGGGGGGAAGATATGCATTATGGAATAGTGTGTGTAATAATTACCAAACTTCACCATAACTTGATAATTTGACAAAATATTATTACTGCATTTATACAAAGGTTTTTTCTGATTGAAATTTTTGCATGCAGCTTATCTGTTCTTGTTCAAAACTAAAAATGTGGATTCAAGAAAATTGCATACAAAGTAGTGAATTATTTATAGGAGAACAACAAGTATGGGGGGTAACTCTATTCACAGCAAGTCCACACTATTACAACTAACAGAAGAGGCTCGAACAACTCACAAACAGGATGTGTTTGCATGGCTTCCACCTTTTGCATCACTTTCAACATCATCTCAGCCAACATCAGCTTCAACAAATACCAGTCAATACATGTCATTCCACATTTTTCTGGAGGTAAAACTTGAGGTAAAATAGCATAAGTTTTTTTATTTATTAAAAATTTAGGAGAATTTCATGAAAATCCATTGAGCATTATTTATCATCATTCATTCCACATCTTTACCACTTCCCATTTTTCAGAGACATAGAATCTTTCAGTTTGGGGGAGTGTTACTTTCATTCATTTATTTATTATGATCATGCCATCATCCCTCGATCTCCTTATTCATTTTCAAAACCACTCTTATTCCATGTTGTTTTACACCAAGCATAGATTTCAACCACAATTGTAGCAACCACCTAAATTTGTTTTCTAGTATTGCATGAGGACATGCTAATTCTCCAATTTGGGGGAGGAATTTCTACACATCATGGATGTTTTCCACTTTATTTCTCATTTAAGGCATACAATTTCATTTTTATACAGTGCAGAAATTGATTTGCGTATATATTTAAATATATGAACTAAATTCTTGTGATTTTTGGACAAGAAAGAGGTACCATTAAAATACGCAAACTCAGAAAATTTCAAGTTAAATTAGTTTGTAAATTTTCAAAAATCATGCAGTGTCACCTACAACCATTTTTCTTATATATCATGATACGTGCATCAAAATGATATGGTTTTTGGATTAGAGAAGCATTAATATAGTAGAAATCTTCTTGCCAAATTTCAGCAAAATCTGGTTTGTAGTTTTTGAGAAAATGATTAATGAATTTTGTCGTTACTTATATCATATTTTGTTGCAACTTCATATACATATGGTTGAAAGTCAATGTGAAAATTGTTACGCCTTCATCAACATTGCTAAAATTGAATATTCATTATTTGAGGAAGAACTCATTTGTTCCATCACTTTCATGACTTGGGATGAATATTTTTGATAGCTTGGTTAATACAGAGGCTTTGGGGTTGCATGAGGACATGCAACATATTGAGTTTGGGGGTGTGTTGGGCCAATAATTTTTCATTATTATTATCACTTTTTGACGCCTATTTCACCAATTTCTACCATTCTTTATCACGTCATTTATCATAATTTATCATATAATTCCATTTTATAATTATTTATGTTCTTATGGATAAATACTATTTTTCTCTTTTATTTTTAATAAATTGATGATTATTATGCATGGTTTTACCAATGATGGTTTACTAATGGATTTTTTGTAACATCACTCATGATTTTAGCCTCCAAGATCTTTTCCAGATTGCAAATCTGATCTCCAACTCACAATTAAATATTCCAACTCAAAAATTCGCTCGAATAAGAAGTGACAGTTTTTCATTGGATGTTTCGGACAAATGAAGGAGAATTTATACAATCCGAAGTATGGGTTTTGTCCAAAACAGACCAAGTTAGTTTCATGATGAGCCGTTTTCCAAAATTCGGTTTGTATTAAGAGAAACAGAAGGTTCTTCAAAGATGATTTTCTTAGATTTTTTGTTGCGACTGTTTCCAAATTCTTCCAATTGCTATACAAAATTCGACTTGTTCCTGTTGAATGTTGATGGAAAGATATTTCAGATATGATCTTGCTGATCAATTCGTTTTGTACAATCCAAATTCATAATGCAAATCGTTTTGTAATCATCTTTGTTGTAACTTCCCTTTTCTCTTTGTGTATTTAAATGAAAATAGAGATCAAAGAGAGGAGGGTAATATGAGGAGAATAAGAGGATAATATGAGGAGAATTAGAAGAGAATTAGATGACAATTATTAGATAGAATGTAGGAGAAGAGGAGAGCTGAGAGATGAGAGATAAACAATTGTTGAATTTGAGGCAAAGCTAAGAGCTTTATTATGTTGTAATTATTTCTCTCATATGTTTTAATGAAGGAAGTTATCCATTGAGTTCTACATCCGTTATTTGTAATATGATCCGAGTTATTTCATAAGGAAGAACTGAGTCTTGGGAAGTTGGGCCCACTACCTTGGACGAGGTGCTGCCTTGAACATGTAAATTAGTTTACTTATGTGATTGTTTATTTGAATTCCAATTGTCATTCCTTAAAGTAGATTTCATTTCTTTGAACTAATTTGTTGTTTGCTGCATTTTCCAGATTTGTTATTTCATTCAATTACTAGATTTCATTTGATTTTCTACTCTAGATTAACATTTGAATTCTATTGAGTGCAATAGATTAAATTTCCAATTCATCAATGTGTGGTTTAATCTAGCAATGATTCTAGTTGTGTGATTAGCATAATTGTTTTTCCTATCATTTAGTTTCTTCCTTTTAATTTTAGTTTTATTATTCAAGTCTTACATTTTATTTATTATTGAATGAACTTGATAGTATAGAATACAATCATATAGAACCAATGTTAGTTGTTGGTATTGTTATGCATATATTTTTTCAATTGCCTTGAAATAAAAAGATGTTCCTCAGGCTGATAATTAATGTCTAGGAGATTAGTTGTTTTATTCATTTATTAAGAAATTAATTTTACCCAACACCTGTCGGATGGACTTGCTGCCCAATATGCATTTGTGAATCCTTGCAGCTTCATTCCCTATGTCGGTATGTTCCAAAATCAAACAAAGTGGTGCCTTTGAGGTATCTCAACACATTTTTAGCTTCCTTCCAATAAAGGTTAGTTGGATTAACCATTGCTTGACTAAGATGGTTCGCTGAAAAACATATCTCTAGTCGTGTGTTCACCAAATACATAAGTCAACCCACAAGCTTCTTATAAATAGTGGCCTCCACTACTTCACCTAAAATAGCATCTTCCTTCCTCAAATTCCGAGCTAGAGGATTCTCCATAGGTTTTCTTCTCTCCGTGTGGAACTTATTTAGTATCTCATTGGCATATTTTCCCTGAGAGACAAATAGTTCTTCATCTCCTTGCCATACTTCCATACCAAGGAAATAATGCATGATCCCCAGGTCCTTCATCTTGAATTCTCTTGCAAGATCCTCTTTGAAATATTTTACCAGCTTCTCATCACCTATTAGAATTAAATCATCGAAATATAATACTATAATAAAAAATTTACCTTCAACCACAATATGGTAAAGGTTTACATCTCCTTCACTTTTCGTGAATCCCAACCTGGAGAAATAGTTTTCAATCCTATTGTACCAAGCACGGGGTGGTTGTTTCAATCCATATAGCACTCGCTTGAGTTTGGACACATGAGACTCTCTATTAAAGATCTCAAAACCTTTCGGTTGCTCAATGTACACCTCTCCTAAATTACTCCGTTGAGGAATGTTATCTTCTTATCCATCATACGTATCTTCCATCTTGTCTGTGTTGAAAGTGTTGGAATAGATATGATTGAAGAGTACCTTGCTACTGGAGCAAATGTCTCCTCGTAAGAAATTTCCTCCACCTGAGAGAACTCTCTGGCCACAAATTTGGCCTTGTGTTTCTCCAAACTTCCATGTATTGCTTTCTTTACCTTGTAAAGCCATCTAGAACTCACCATTGACTTTTTTGTTGGTCTTGGGACCACTTCCCAAACATTTTTTATGATAATGGAGTCATACTCCTCTACCATGGCATCAACCCATACTAGTTTTTGCACTTATTCCTCGAATGATGATGGCTCAATCTCTACACTCTCACTCATCATAGCCATGTAGCTAGTGTACTGATCTAGTGACCTCCTCTACCTTCGTTGTGATGTGGGTGCTTCCAAATTCTCTCTAGCATCATGCATCAATCTTTCAGCCTCCCTGGTGTGCTTTCTTCGATCTCTGTATGTTTCTGCATGAGTGGTTTCTTTCACTCTCTGATCTTTTGCATGTAGTTGCTCCACATCATATTGAGGTTCATTCTTTGGAGCTAAAAGCTCCTCATCTGCATCCAACTAAATCTCCCTCTCAAGGGAACATTTCATGGCCTTCTCTTCATTAAACTTCACATATCTATGAACCGTTGTCATTATGTGAGATGGAAGGTACACTCGATGGTTGTGAGGTGTATCAATGTACCCCACAAATATGCCCAAATCAGTTGTTGGCTCTAGATTTTTCCTTGTGTCCTTGGTAAGAAGATAGTAAATTGGTGAACCAAAGATCCTGAAGTGCACCACATTTCGTTTCTTACCTAAAAAACCTTCTTCTGATGTACCCATCATGAGAATCTGATGAGGACTCCTGTCCTACACATATACATTTGTGTTGCATGCTTTAGCCCACAAGTGCAACGGTAGGCTTTGATCATGTAACATTGTTCATGCAACTCCCACAATACTTTTGTTCTTCCTTTCAACCACCGCATGTTGTGGGTTATGGGGTGTTATTAACTCCCGCCTAATGCCTTATGATGCACAGAAGTTCTTGAATTAATTCGACACACATTCTCCATCGTTATCGCTCTTGGGAGCCTTCACTTTCCTTTCAATGTCTTTCTCAACAAGTGCTTTAAATTCACAAAATTTAGAGAATGTCTGATTTTTCTTCTACATGAAGAAAATCCAGCACTTATGTGAGAAATCATGTACAAATATTACATAATACTTGTGTTTTCCGTGGAGGCTGTCGAGAACACTCCACACACATCTGAGTGAAATCTTTCAAGGATTGTTTGCACTCAAATGTCCTTATCATGAAAGGTGACTTTGGTGTACTTCCCCAATGTATACCCTTTGCATGTATATCTCTGCTTTAGTGTACCCTTTGGAAAACCTGTAGAAATATGTTGCATGAACTTCAAAGCTCTGTGGTGTAAGTGACCCAATCATTTATGACAAAACTCACCAATGTCTCGACTCTGCACCTTCTATGCTTTAGTGCTCAAAGCAACATAATCTTCTACATCCAATATTTGCTTCACTTATCTTGAGGCCATGTGATGAAGGAAAGCCTTTCCTTTTATAAATATCACATCATAGCCATGGTCCTCCAACATAGCAACTGAAACCAAATTATTCTTCAGACCTGGAACATACATGACATATTTTAATGTGAGAGGAGAACTAGACTCCCTCTAAAAAGTAACAGTACCGATGTCAATTGTGTTATACCTTCCATCATCTCCCATTTCAATGTGCATATGGAGGTCCTTCTCCTCCAAGCCATTGAAGAAATTTTTTTTCATTCATATGGAATGAAGCTCCACTATCTAGATACCACACACTACCCATCACCGATGTTACCATGCAAGAAATGAGGGTGAAATCAGCTAACTCAAACTGTGAAGCAATAGCTTCACTTACTGCTCCTCCTGAGGACTTCTTTCCAACCTTCTTATGTGGACACTTCGTGGAATACTGTACCAAATCATGATAGTGAACATTTAATCTTCAAAAAGTCCTTCTTGCTGTCATCCTGACAGGAATCCGATTTGGAATGGGATGACTTCCCTTTCCATTTCCTTTCCTTTCTAGCTAAGGCACAGTTCTCCTCAATATCATGTTTGGATGAGGTTCCATATCTGGTGTTCCACCGAATCTCCTCTTGCACCAAGTCAGACCACAAACGCTCCCACTCAAGTAGCATATCCTTCCCATTTAGTGAATCCTAGTAGTTGTGTCAGCTCTTGGGAAGGCCTAGAAGTGCTAGGATGACCAGATCATCTTCAACAACTGTAACACCAACACTTCCAAGCTCATCCTGACATTGGGTGAACTTGGTTAAGTACTTTGGTATTGTATCGCCCTTCTCCATCTTGATTTTTCTAAGCTTGTCCTTCAGTGCCATCTTCATGTGGTCATTGTTGTTTTGAAACATGTTTATCAAGGCCTTTCACATTTCATATGGAGTCTCCTTACCATGGAGGTTCAAGACAATATCGTCTCGAACTCCTTCTGGGATAATCCTTCTCACCTTTGAAACACATTTTCTCCACTCTGCCAGACCTTGAGCATCAGTTGGCTTGGGAATATCAGTGTCTATGAATTCCTTCAACCTATTGTCTTCCAAAACTACCTCCATCTTGTCCTTCCCAACAATGTATTTTGAACTACCCTCAAGGGCATATTCGAGCCTCAATCCATAGAACGACATCTTGCTGACTCTAAATAATAATACTGCAAATTCGATTTCACCTATGAAAGACAAACTCGTATTCTCCTCTTCTAGAGTGATTTATGCTCTACTACCATGTAGAAATTCCTTGTCGATTCAAACTGCTAATTGTAATTTACTAAAACAATAGACTTGAATCTAATGTACTCATCAGCGAAAACAATTAAAGAACCATGAAATCATGAAGCATATAAGAGAAAGAATTCAACCAACATATTACACAATGATTTTTTGGGGAAATCCATATCTAAAAACCCCTACTATCTGTATATTGCATTAGTTAGAAAATATGATAATATTACGATGCTTTCCTCAAACCCAAGGAACCTCTTCATTATCTATATTTGTCTTATTTCTTCCTAGACAATCCTAGGTCAATACTTAACCAATTCCACACTTTCCCAAGTCCTTATTTCCTTGTGTTGTTTCCTTGGGAATTAGCCCCTATTAATTAGGGAAATTCCTCAATTGGAATTGTGTAATCCATCATAATCCTTCCTCTGACTACATGCACCACCTATACAATTTGGATGATTATACAACTGATGGTACATTGTCCCTGAACTCCAATCTCAAATGGGTAACTCTCAGATCTGACATGCATGAGTTATTTATGAGTGAATCATCAATTAAATGGTTGAACACATGAAGAAGAACCCCACTATCTGACCTCCTACTAATTCCTCCATCAGTTGGAACTAGTTTAACTGGCTTTAACTTAGTAAAACTAAATTAATTAATTACAACTCAAAACAAACTCAATTAGGGATCTTATAATGTAGGAAACACTTGACATAACTCAAGTTAGACCCTCAACTCTAATTAATTGAGCCAACTAAGTCAAATTTACTTAGTTAACTAATACAAGTTGTCATGTGATGTGGAATTACAATTTTATTCCTAATATAATTCAAGGACAAAATTAAATTAGGATTTTATTGTTGCATTTTCAACAAGAACACACTCCCCTAATGTGTCCTTTTCCCTATGAAAGATTTTTGAACCAGTAAAAATTATAAGGTAGACATGGCTCCATGGTAAATAATATGCACTCCACATAAATGTATCAAATGATGTATAGGTCGAGATATACATACTTGGATCTAAATGGTGTAAATCTAATGCTATATATCTCTACTTATATAGAATTGGATGAAATATTTTGAGGTGCATATTGTTTGTCACAAAGGACATGCATCAGAGGAACTTATGGGTCGAGGTGAGGTGATGATCTCCCACAACCTATTTACAAATGTAAGGGAGCATACTTTACTTTCCACGTTTTCCCCTTCCTTTTGATTACATTGGAATGTCACTTACACCACTTAAATTTGATTATGGACTTACTTAAGAGGCATTTTGGGTTGGGCATAGCCCACCTATGTTGGGTTGGCAGCTTAAGAAAATTATTTTTGGAGTCAGTAAAACTTGACATATTTAGAGTATCACTCGCACTAATCAAACACTTTGAAGGGAAAGGGATGAGATACTACAAGAGTCAATAGGAAATTTATAGGCTATATATCTAGCTTCCAGGATCGTGTGCAATTCTTATCCTGATTTTTCTTACGTATATTATTCACTTGGGAGAAAATATTCCCTTAGATACTTCTTAATTTTATGGTCATACCTCGGGTCAAGAAAATAGATTTAATTCATGTAATTGATTGCTTCCCAAATTTCCTTGTTCAGATTTAGTGAGCATGGTTAAGGTGACCTTACCCTAAAGAGAGAGAGAGAGAGAGAATAATGAGTGGGAGGTAGCCTAGTTGAATGTGGGATAGGCCATGTCTTACTACCAATGAGTCTTTGGATTTCTAGATCACCTAATTAATTCATGACTCACATTACTTTTACATATAGTGAGGACAATGAGGAGATATGTCACCCATGATATGTGATTGGGGCATGTCACACAATTTAGAGGAGCAACAAATGGGCGATATATAGTTGTCAATCCAAGAAGGTGACAAATAATTTTAAAATTAGCATACCGTTATTGACATTTATTTAATTTCCAAAATTGGAAAACTGATATGCAAGTTTAAAAACTATATAGATATATAGATATATATCTGTGTGTGTGTGTGTGTGTGTGTGTGTGTGTGTGTGTGCATACATATATATCAGATCAAGTATTTGGTTTTTCACTTAGGTAAGGAACTTTGATCTATTTCACCTCATTTCTAAAGAATCACATGTATTACATACACGTCACAACCCTTTTCTCCATTTCCCCACTCCATGTTAGTGTTGAATCAACTATTCTATCACTCTCATGCTTGTGGGATCGTCACTTGACATTTGGTTGTGTTTGTTACTCCCCTATCCACATGTACTACTAGGGTGAGTACCATGCGGACTTCGGTCCCAACCCTATCAAGCACCAAGTTTTATACACACAAAGGAGTTCCTTCACCACAACTCCATCTAATCCGCAATTTCCATGAAGTAACTTCTAGATATTTCAACACATGTGGTTCCTACACCAGTAGTATCTTTATCGCATCTTCCCTTTCAGGGCCCCACCTTTGGCTCCACTCCCTTTTTTTCTTCCTCAAAGGTTAGTTGGAATTCTCCTATTTTGAACCCTTTGGAAAGATGTAACCCCTCTACAATGAAATTATCCCTCATCACCTCGAGAAGGGGGAAGATTCAGTGCATTTGGTGATGAAAGGGCTCAGTTAGTTTATTAGTTGGAAAGGACATTGAAATTTCATATAATATGGAGTTCTCAAGAAAAATACTGGTAGGGTGCTTCAATGGAAACTATATTAGGTATTTGTGTTTGGGTATAGGGTTGGTTGAGGAATGGAAACCCCTAATAGGATTGTACCATCCTACCATATCCTATTTAGGGGTTGGTTGGATTTTATTTTACACAACGAGGATGATTGCTGAAAAATTATAGGCTTGGGTTGCAGTTGGGGTAAGGAGGGCCTATCACTTTATAGACAATAATGTCAACTTTGTTGGCATTATGGCTAAAGTGTTGTCCTTGATGGCAACTCATTCAGGTGATGGATCACTATACAACAGGACAGTAGCAGAGATTGATGATCAGCTCTCAAATATTGAAGAAAATAAGGAGTACGCAGGCACACCGTACAAAAGGTGCGTACACGCAGCATGTCTTAATATATAAGTGTGTCATACCCCAGTTACCATTCTTAAAGGTGCGTCCCCAGGCACACACTTCAAAGACAGTAAAGACGCGCACATGTTCCTTATGTTTAAACCTGAGGTATTAGCCGACGTATTGTGTTACATGGTTGGCCCGTGGTAATTGTTTATTTATTATTATTATTGAGCCCCATGATCCTGATTTGAAGAAGAGCTTGCCTATATAAGCAAAGGAGATCCATTTGCTTATGCATGCTGGGTTTGAATATCTTAAAAGCTAGATCTGAAATTCTAGTGATGGTTAATAGAATAGCTAGATCTAAATCAAGGAGAAAACATAGAAACACAGTCGGATCTCTAACGGGTTGATGTCCCCCTTGCGCATGTTCAGAATCTGTAAGATCTGACATTCGGTTATTCCCTGAATCTTGAAATTATCTATACCCGGAGGTAACGCAGGTCTAGTGAAAGAAAAGTGCGGAGATACGCAGGCGCAGAAGCGTTTCAGGTGCGTAGATACGCAGTCCCAGAATCACTGCAGATGCGAAGGGGCGCAGGGAGCTCATTGGATACAGAGCGCACGGACGCAGGAAGTCTGTGAGGCGGAGTGCGCACGTACACAGGGAAGCAGTTGGGAACAGTGCGTACTTGTACGCAGGCATTGCATGGGTGAAGTTGTGTACTTCTCTTGAAGTCTATTTAGCTGTACATGTTTATCATTGTTGTGATCTGGGTTTTGAAGTAATGTTTGATGTCTGATATCATGTTCTGATAACAACAGTCTGAGAGGTGATTGATTAAATGTTTGTACATTGATGGATGAATGGATTAGGTTCTTAATAGCTCATCTTTATGTGATCTGATTGACTAGATCTGGTTGATGACTCACTTGTATATGTATTGATCTAGTGCTTGGGTAATTCAAAAGGTTGGTTGATTATGAGCTTGAATGTTGTTATTGGGTCCAGTATGAAAATTGGATGAAACGTGGCCTTTCAGATTATGTGTTGTGCTTCAGTGTATCCAGTATGAA
>APFE030459617.1:126508-184163 GCA_000404065.3 Pinus taeda | reverse complement strand
GGTGTATTCTCTATTGATATCATGATGGTGATAGTAGTAAAGGATAGACATGTTTCTATTGATGTCATAATGATGATAGCCTTGATCTATATGTATGTTTCCATTAAGGTTATGATGATGCTACCCATGATGGAGGTATCCCCTATGTTAGCTACTTACATTAGTTCTGGTTCACAATGAATGGTGATGTGAATGACCAGGTGATGGTAATTAATGATATTTTGACAATGACTAACACTGAAAAACCTGGTTATTGATTATTATTGAGTATGGCAGAAAAACCACCAGAGGCACTCGCACATGACAAGTTGATGACACCTGGTTTGATGAAAATTTATAATATTTTATCTCGGAAAGTCTAATCGATTTTGAAACCTGCTATATATGGTTATCTATATTCTGATGATATGTTCATGGTTGCAGGCACTAATGAGTTGCTTGGCCGAATGACTCACATATGGGTGATGGGGTTGTACAGGTGGATGGAAGTACATGGGAGGGGTGGGACAGAGTCCCTGATCTCACCCACTAGCACTCCCATCGTGACTTGGGCTGGAAGGGTTGAAACACCTTCGCCTTGAAGATTATGATGCCATGAGGGCAGGTCCCAAAGTTGGGTCGCTCATGAGGAACCTATTGGGGGGCGCGCATCAAGGTGGATTCCTTGATCCCCGGCACCATTAGTCTTACTATAGTAGGCAACATAAGAGAAGATAGTGGTCTATGACGTTGCACGATATTTTCCCCTCGTAGTCACTGGATGCTTGAAGGGCAAGTGGTGTGGCACCCTTGGAATTTCCGGGAAATTCTTGAAGGGCACGACCAACTTGGCACCCTTGGCATCACAATTAAATTGTTAGGTGTGGCACCCTTGGAATTTCAGGGAAATTCTTGAAGGGCACGACCAACTTGGCACCCTTGACATCACAATTAAACTGTTAGATGTGGCACCCTTGGAACTCCTAGGGAAGTTCTTGAAGGGCACAACCAAACTTGGCACCCTTGGAATCATTAAAAAAAATAAATAATAATAAATAAATATAAGTAAGGAATGAAAACTAGGTAAAGTTACACCAAGGGAAAATGATGATTAGAAACCAAGGAAATTAAATCAAAAATAAAACTTGGAATAAGGAGGATCATAGGAAAAAAAAAATAGAGTACCTTAAAAAATTCTACCCTCCCCATGTTGGAGAATGCTAGGTAGATGAGGTGGTTTAATTAGATGAAAGGGGAAGACAAACATATTGTAAGGATAAAGATTAATCCTAACTTAATTAAGAAAAGAGGAAGGTGAATTAAAATAAGAAAAATAAATTAAATTTAGAGAAATGTAGAGAAGCTCCATGTGGCATCAACCAACATAAGAATATCCCTCTAAGAGATAAACTGAGTTAATTTAGGAAGTAGATTGGGGATAAAATCTTGACTCATTAATTGACTCCAAGTAATAAACACAATTTAAGGAATAAAAGGGGGGAATAAAGAGACAACTAGGAGTAGAAATAGGAATCTTGTGAGATGAGGAAAATATTAGTTTTAAATAAAAAGTTAAGTAAATAATTTTGGGTGGCCCTTGATGAGAGAATGACACATGGGTAGGTGAATAATCAAGTTATTAAAAATATATATATATTATAATTATGCATGACATTCCAAGTGTCATCTATGAGAACTCTTATAAAAGAAGGGGCAGGCCATGGTAGAGGGGACTTTTTGGGAACCCTATTGTTGGATGGATGATATGATGTCAAAGTAATGACTACGAAGCTATAGTGAGTTTGGTGAGGTAGAGGGTTTTTAGAGAGGGGACTCTTGAGCTAAGGTTTCTCTCCTCTACCAGCTAGATTCTTCCTCCATTGTACAACCCCATTGTAGCTCGAGGGTCCGCAGGGAAGAAGAGTACCCAAGGAGTAGGCTGGGAGGTTAACCGGTGGGTCCCGTTTTTGGATCAAGTGCGTCATCATACACTCGCAGAAGTGACCGGCAACAAGGGAATACCAGCGACCACAGAGCAAGCGGAGTCTCGCCTTCTGGTGTACGGTACATGTGTATTTCGTTACTACTTGATCTGAGATTAAAATATGTAAATGTTGTGTTATGTTCCTGAAATGAGTATCAGCAGTGTGTGTGTTGAATGAATTGAAATCTCAATGTGTTTCTTTACTGGTTGTAATTGTTGTGTAAAAAAAAAGGTATATATTTTTAGCTAGGTCCTTACAGTTAAGGTGAAAGCGATAGGAACCGGTCGAGCAGTAGGAGAAGCACACTAAGGCAAAGACATGGCCCGATCAGGGGAAATCTCAGAAATGGCATAGGGATACTTCCTCCATCATCTTTTTGTTTTCCTTTTTTTCATTATTATGTAACTTCTGTTTATTTTCAAGAAAGGAATCAAACCCTTGGGAATCATTTTGGGTAGTAGCGCTAGCACAAGCTAAGACAACTAGTTAATATGACAACTGGCCCTTGGATGAGGTATTTTGTAAATGTTGATTCAAATCCCCCCTTCTCTATATAAATAGGGGGAACAAACACTTAGAGGAGGTTCCGAAATTCTACACCCTGGTCCAAATTTTGTGGTTCCACTTTGGTTCTATGAAGCTTCTTCATGAGGGACTTGAGCTATAGATTGTTGAATGTAAATGGACTAGTGAATGGGACCCATTTTGAAGATTAATGAAACTCTTTGGTTATTCCAATCATTGCAATGTGCGGTATGTTTTCCCCTCTGTAAATCTCATTTCATATATGTTTTTATTTCTTTGAAATAGTGGGATGAAGCTGTTGGTTTCTCTCTGATTCATGGATTTATATAGGATGCTAAATAGCGAACATTACATGTGTATAAGACAAATTTACTTATGTTAGTCTATAACCTATAGTACCTGTGTACAAGACAGATCTACTTGTGTTACTTGATTAACCTACAGTACCTATGTGAGCACAGATTTACTCATTTTGTTTGGTGATAAAGGTACCCATGAGGTATATGGCATGAAACCTTAATTCGCACTCCACTCTTTCCACTCTTTCATCTCCTCCCTCTTCCATATTTTTGCCAGAGTAATCATTGTTTAGGATTCTATATTGTAATTAGCCCAACGTGCTGAATTCCCTCCTTCCTTTTATCCTCTTCACTTTACTACAATGTCAATATTAAGCTACCTATTGTCGTGTATCATCCACTACAACCATACATTTCTCTTTGAGATTGGCCCAATTTACCCCTGAACATTCGGATCCATGTATTGGCATGAGTTTACCTTAATGAAGGCTTATTGAACCAAGTCCCCTCTATTATCCTCTTAACTATGTGACAATTGGAGTGTTTCCAAAACCCCTCACTGATATTCTTCCATGCACTTCTCTATCTAAGATGTCCTAGGCACTGGTCTACAATCAACCCAAAGGATGTCTCTAAGAAGCTTTCTATGTCTCCTGAAGCACTTGTGCTACAGGTGCTAGAAAAAGTGACAACATCTTTCTGGCGCGATTCCCGGGGAACGGATTAGAATATTTTCCCTGGGTACGACAAATCTTTACATTCCCTCTGTTAGGTGAGAAGGGAAGTGTGGGTTGAAGATCTCTCACCTTAGCTACTCCATTGTTTCAATTTTATGATAAACATCTTGGTGACTCCATTGTCCATATCTCTATTTGATCATCCTGGATTTCAAGCAGCCTCATACTCACTCTGATGCTAAAGCAGTCGAAAACTTTCCCTACCTTTGAACATGAAATCACTCACCTAGGAAGGTTTTCAAAATGGTCATTCTTGAATTCCTAGCCAACAAATTTTCCCCACTGTATTTTTCTTCTATTGCTGGTTATCCCAATCATATCCCTTCATTTCATGAATGGAATACCTATTTGCCTAGGCTCAGTGGAGACATAGATAGAAGGCTTGACCAACACCTTAAAGATTTTCATGAATGCATGGAACAACAGGGTATTTTTCTTGAAGATGTACAAATGAAATTGTTCATGTATTCTTTAGACAAGGATGCTAGAGTTTGGTATAGGACAATACCTCATGGTAGCATATCTTCCTTAAAGAGATTTCACATAACATTCAATCATTATTACAAAAGATTATATCCACTGAATGCTTTGTTTGAAGATTGTTGCACGCATTTTATTTTTGAAAATATTCTTGAGGTTAATGATCCTGCTGAAGATTTTTGTGGAGCTCTACTCCAATAAAACATCTAGTTGCATCGAGAAGAATCACCCAATGGTCAAGAAAGAGAAGAAGGAAACATCATCGAGTTGCAAATAAACCCTCAGAGATCTTATTCAACTGAATTTGATGTTTCTCCTTCTTATAATGTATATGACTCTGATGGAGAGTCAAGTGATGCAGAGCCACAACACTCCCAGTCATGGGAAGCTGCACAAGAAGAGGAGGCCCACCAGGAGGTTAATAAAGAGGCTCCAATTTTCAATGCACATCCTTCACCTAGAGAAGAAGATGAAGAACCTCCTCTAATTTATGATTCATATTATTCAGAGGAAGATGAGATGTTCGTGGATTGTCAAAAGGATCCGCTTACAAGCAAGTGGGGAGAAAGCTCTCAACAGTAAATTTTTCAAGAAGAGCCCAAAGTTGAAGGACCAAGCAGAGTCTGCAACTGCTTATTGCAGAAATATTCCTGCCAAATTCTCAATAGATTCTCCAATCCATGAATCTTACCTTTCAAACAATGAAGAATCTATTGAATATTTCCAAGAGGGTTGTCTCGTTGACAAATGGGTAGCAAAATATTAGCAACAAGTTTTTCTCAAAAAATCTAATTTTGAGGAGTTGAACAGTTTTTGTAGTTGCCCTAACCAAGAAGATATTGGTCAATGGATTCTTTATGAAAATAAGGTAGCTACAAATTTTCCTTGTTAGTTCTATGAACCTATAGCTGATTACATGACCACATTCTTAGGTTAGCAGCAGAGGTTATTTCTGGAGTGTGCATCAAGTTCTTTGTCTAAAGATTTCTCATGGTGCATGCTTATTCTAATTTTTAAACCTTAGCAACATGGATGCATGAGGTCTAGTACCCAAATGTTGACCTAGCTCCATTAGAGGGTTGAACTCACTTAGGTAAATTGAGCCATGTACATAAGTAGGAGTTGTATATAAATAATCTCACTAGTTGATCATTTACTTTCCAGTTGGTAGAATTTATTTTTATGCATTTCAGTTTGATGAGGAAAGGACTCTCTTCGAATAAAGTTTCATGGGTCTCTTTTGGTTATATAAGTTCATTATATTTTTAACTCCGTGCTCAATGGTGAAGGCTACTAGTCTACAGGTTCTCAGTACCTTGCCAGCAAGGCATTGCCCCTAGTTGGAGTTGATGTTGTCACTCATTGCAAAATGTATTTTCAGTTGCCCAAAGTGAAAAAGAGAAATGAAGTATGAATCGATATTCCAAGCCATAGAATCTCTCAAAGCTAAATCATACCGTCTCCATTGGATAATGCTTCGAATAAGATTTCCAACGATGTGTGGAGGCCCAAAAATGGACTTCTAGATCAGAAAATATGGCCTATTGAAGTTCAGGGGTTTTGTTGCCTTTGAAATGAAGGAGAAGAGAATATCAAAGGTCCGTGAGCATATCGCAAATCGCAAATCAGAGGATCAGGTATGTAAGGACCACATTCAGACTATATACATTATTTTATTTTTTTTTAGATCACAACAAAATACAACAAGAAGAGGAACACATTGGGAATTCATTTTAGGAAACATATCATAACATTTACATACATTTAACTAAGCCCAAAATAGTATTGCAACACATATGTACCATTCACCAGAAGACGAGACTCTGCTTGCTTTGTTGTTGCTGGTATTCCCTTGTTGCCGGTCACCTCCACAATGAATGACAACGTACTTGATCTGAATGCAATGACCCACCTGTTAACCTCCCAGCCTACTCCTTGGGTACTCTTCTTCTGCGCAGACCCCTGAGCTGCAATCGGGTTGTATAATGGATGAATGCACTAGCTGGTAGAAGAGAGCACTCCTTGGCTCAAGAGTCACTCTGATACCAAATGTAAGGACCACATTCAGACTATATACATTATTTTTTTTTTTTTAGATCATAGCAAAATACAACCAGAAGAGAAACACAATGGGAATTCATTTCAGGAAACATACCATAACATTTACATACATTTAACTAAGCCCAAAATAGTATTGCAACACATATGTACCGTTCACCAGAAGACGAGACTCTACTTGCTTTACTGTTGCTGGTATTCCCTTGTTGCCGGTCACCTCCGCAATGAATGACGATGTACTTGATCCGAATGCGATGACCCACCAGTTAACCTCCCAGCCTACTCCTTGAGTACTCTTCTTCCCCGGGGACCCCCGAGCTACAATGGGGTTGTATAATGGATGAATGCACTAGCTGGTAGAGGAGAGCACTCCTTGGCTCAAGAGTCACACAGGAACAGATACCAGTGGGAGAATTGTTGAACTTAATGAGATCATTCCAACACATGTCTGAGGCATTAATAAACCGTTTGGAATGGGAGCATGGAGGACCGGCCATACAAAATGAAACACCCCAAAACAACACAAGGAATGATGTACATCGAGACATGGAAAAGGTAAAATTTCCAGAGTTTTGGGGTTCCACTGATGGTCAATCTGCAGAGGCATGGTTAGAAAACATGGCTATGTGTTTTACCCTAAGAGATTACACCTCAAACATGAAGGCCAAGATGGTGATATTCTAGCTAAAGGGAAACGCACTACTTTGGTGGAAGACATTATTAACCTAATTTGGGATGGATATATCAGAAGTAACTTGGGAGCTATTTGAAGAAAAATTTAGAGAATGTTACCTATCAGAAGAGTTCCTTGAGAGACAACTAAATGAATTCAATTCATTAAAGCAAGGGAGCTGCTCACTACCAGAGTATGAGGCACGTTTCATGGAATTACTCTGTTATGCCCCTCACCTAAACATAGAAAAGCTCAAGGTGAACAAATTTGTGTATGGATTAAATGTTAACATTCAGATCAAGGTTAGAATCTTAATGCCTTGTACATTGCACGAGGCAGTTCAGCGGGCAATCATTGCAGAGGAGGAGATCATGAGCAGTGAACATAGTAAGTCAACAAGGCCCACAAAATCAGGAGTACCAGGTAGAAAAAATATGGAACATAGAAATTTGCAAGGGGGTCCTACGCTAAATCATCAAAGGTGGTCAGGAAGAAATCAAAGAACACCATATAGGCATCGAGCTTAGCATTCACACAGGGTACTGCAACAAACTCGTCAACCACAACCGCACCGGCCTATGCGACAGCACCAAGTCACACCACCTCAACACCGATCTTCTTTCCAGCAGAGTTCTAGACCAACTCACAGTTCAGTTGGTAGTAGGAGCCAAATCCCTAGGAGGGGGTGTTGGAATTGTGGGGGTCCTCACTACGAGAGGGATTGCCTTCAAAATACAGGTAATACCAACTCAACTAAGAATGCAACTACAATGGCAGATCTGGGGAAGGCTCATCGCATCCATGCAGCGGTGAACAATCACGAGGTCGAACACCAGTCCACTATGTTGGAAACCTCAGGTAATATTGATGGTATGAGTTTTGTCATTTTAATAGATCCAGGGGCTACTGATTCATTTATTTCTATAAATGCATTATCAATGATTAAACATAAAGCAACTCCATAGTATGAATTTAGACATGTAGAAATGGCATGTTGTATGAAAAGAAATGTAGAAAAGATGGTAAAGGATTGTGAGGTGGACCTGGGTGTATGTAAGACCAAGGTATCCTTATACTCTACAATTCTAGGACTTTATGACGTAGTTATAGGAATGGATTGGTTGGAGCGACATGAGGCACTCCTAGACTACAAAGACAATATTCTACATTTCATGGACAATGACGGCCAAAGAAAATCATTACGGGGAAAGAACCGAGGGGTGTCCTTGAGGTTCATCTCCTCCATGCAACTAATGAAATTTAGGCGAAAGGGATGTCAATTGTTCTCAGTGGTAACTCTAAACGAAAAGAGTGACTCTGAAGATCTTGATAAACACCCATTACTTGTTGAATTTAAGGATGTATTTCCTGAAGAACTACCCGGGCTACCCCCAAAAAATGGAAATTGACTTCACCATCGACCTTAAACTAGGCACGAAGCTTATTGCAAAGGCACCCTATTGGATGTCGGCTCCAGAGCTAAAGGAATTGCAGATCCAATTAAAGGAATTATTGGACTTGGGGTTCATATGACCTAGCATATCTCCATGGGGAGCCCCAGTGATTTTTGTTAAGAAAAAGGATGGGTCTTGGTGACTGTGCATTGATTACCACCAATTGAATAAAGTGACAATAAAGAATCAATACCCTTTCCTAAGGATAGATGACTTATTTGATCAAATGAGAGGGGCGACTGTGTTTTCAAAAATAGATCTGAGGTCGAGATATCATCAGTTGAGAATCAAAGAAGATGATATTTCAAAGACAGCCTTTAAAACAAGGCTTGGGCATTATGAACTTGTAGTTTTACCCTTTGGACTGACAAATGCCCCCGGTGTTTTCATGAGTTTGATGAACGAAATATTTTGGGATTACTTAGACAAGTTTGTACAAGTCTTTATCGATGACATTTCGATCTACTCAAAGACCCCAGAAGAGCATGACGAACACTTGAGGATAGTTCTACAATGTCTTAGAGAAAACCAATTGTACGGGAAGTTATCAAAGTGTTCCTTTTACCAAACCAAGATTCATTATCTTGGACACATTATCTTTGGGGAGGGTATCGCAGTAGACCTAGTAAAGATCAAGGCCATCATGGAATGGCCAACACCAACCAATGTTCATGAAATACAAAGTTTCATGGGCATGGCAGGGTACTATCGTAGATTTGTCGAAGGGTTTTCGAAAATAGCAAACCCCATTACCGAGCTCCAAAGAAAGAACAAGAAATTCATCTGGACTGAAAAATGTGAAGAGGCATTCCAAAGGTTAAAGGTGTTATTAATGACAACACCAATTTTGAAGGTGTCGTATATGGAACAAGAATTTTTGGTTTGCACTGATGCCTCCAAGGAAGGGCTGGGTTGTGTGTTGATGCAAGAAGGAAGAGTAATAGCCTATGCATCAAGGAAACTCAGAACCCACGAAGAAAACTACGCAGCCCATGATCTAGAAATGGCAGCAATTGTTTATGCACTAAAGATTTGGAGACATTACCTTCTAGGAAGGAAGTTTGATCTTAGGACTGACCATTGTGGGCTACAGCACATATTCACTCAAGATCACTTAAATGCAAGGTCTGAGCTAATTAGTGAATATGATTTTGATATCGCTTACATCAAAGGAACAGTAAATAGGGTGGCTGATGCTTTAAGTAGGAGGCCGCATATATTTTCAGTGATTCCCTTGAAGAAAAATTTGAGGGAGAAACTGCTTGAATTACAATTTAAAGACACCTGGTATCAGGAGGTTAGCAAAAGTTTGAGGGAGGATGAAATGAGGGTCCCAAAATATGAAGAATACTCTCTTGATAATGATGGGCTACTACGATTTCGGGGAAGGATATATGTACCACCGAATGAAGATATATGCCAATTAATCTTAAATGAAGCACATCGCGCTGTATACATGGCACACCCTGGTGTTAAGAATATGAGTGTGGATCTGAAACCACTCTTCTTTTGGAAAGGGATGAAGAAGGACATCGTGAGCTTGGAAGCAAGATGCTTAGAGTGTCAGCGAGTAAAAGCCGAACACAGGCATCCGGCAGGTTTATTGTAGCCCCATGAGATACCAAAATCTAAATGGGAAGTCATATCAATGGAATTCATTGTGGGACTACCAATGACCTCAATAAGACATGATTCCATATTTGTGGTAGTGGACACGTTGACAAAAAGCGGCCATTTCATACCAATTAAGACTACATATAAGGCACCAGAAATTGCGAGGGTTTTTATTAATGAGATTATGAGATTACATGGAGTGTCTAGAAAGATCATATCTGATAGGGGAGTAGTGTTTACTGGAAGATTCTGGACCAGTTTCCAAGAAGCTTTGGGAACCCAATTGAACTTCAGCATTTCTTATCACCCGAAGATAGATGGGCAGTTAGAGAGGAAAAATCAAATCCTTGAAGACATGCTTCGGATGTATGTGATGGACCAACAAAAGAGATGGGAGGAGTTTTTACCACTTGTAGAATTTGCTTACAATAATAGTTATCAGAGTTCCATCAAGATGGTGCCATTTGAGTTCTTATATGGAAGACCTTGCAGAACACCTCCCAGTTGGGACTGACTAGAGGATTGAGTATTAATAGGACCTAAAGTGGTGCAAGAGATGGAAGAACAAATGACCATGATTAGGAGGAGGATAAAGGAAGTGCAAGATCGACAAAAGAGCTATGCTGATGCTCATCTGGTAGACCGAAGTTATGAAGTGGGGGATAGGGTGTTCCTGAGAGTAAGGCCCCAAAAAATCTCTATAAAATTTGGAAAGGGAGAAAAATTGTCTCCACGGTTTGTGGGACCCTTTGAAATCTTAGAAAGGAAAGGGCCAGTGGCATATAGGCTTGCCTTACCTCCATCTTTAGCATGTATGCATGATGTGTTTCATGTTTCTGTTTTAGATCATTATATTTCAGATCCTTCGCATATTATTGACTTTGGTCATTTGCAGGTTTCAAATGAGGGAACAGTGATGACCGAACCAGTTTGCATACTGGACCAGAGAAATTTGCAGCTTAGACGACGATTAGTGGACCAGGTCAAGGTCCAGTGGGACAATTATAGTCCCAGTTCAGCTACTTGGGAGGACGCCGAGGAGATGCGTCACCATTTTCCTTACCTATTCCAAGGACTTCGAGACGAAGTCTATTATTAAGAGGGGGTGTATGTAGTGCCCGCGAGAGTTGACTGACAGTGATATGACACTAACATTTATTTAGCCATAAGACCCACACATTATTCTTTGAGGACCTCAGGTTGAGGATCCGGGCACATGACACTGTTATTAGTGATTGAGATATTCATGGTTGTGATGTTTATGTATGCTTTCCAGGGATATTATGATAGAATGAATGGTTATGTATCTTATCTATCGGTATTATGATGATTGTAACATTAAATAGTTAAGTTTGGTCTCTATTTGAATTTATGATGATGAGAGCAGTAAAGGATATGTATGCTCTCTACTAAAAGCATGATGATGATAAATTTGATGGATAGGTATATTTCTATTGATGTTACGATGTTGATAGCTTAATGAATATGTATGTTTCCATTGATGTTTAATGATGATAGCCATGATCGATGTCTCCCCTATGTTACCTACTTTCATTAGTTCAAGCTTACAATGGGCAATGATGTGAATGACTAGGAGTTATTAATGATGCTATTATGACAATAACTAACGTTGAGAAACCTTGTTACTGATGATTATTGAGTATGGTAGGAAACCATCAGAGGCACTCGCATATGACAAGTTGATGACACCTGGCACAGATTAGTTGCTTGACCGAATGACTCACATATGGGTGATGGGGTTGTACAAGTGGATGGAACTCCATGGGAGGGGTGGGACAGTGTCCCTGATCTCACCCACTAGCACTCCCGCCATGACTTGGGCTGGAAGGGTTGAAACACCTTTGCCTTGAAGATCACGATGCCATGAGGGCAGGTCCCAAAGTTGGGTTGCTCATGAGGATTTTACCGGGGGGCATGAATCAAGGTGGATTACTTGATCCCCAACACCATCAGTCTCACTATAGCAGGCAACATAAGAGATGATAGTGGTCTATGACGTTGCACCTATACTTTCCCCTCGTAGTCACTGAATGCTTGAAGGGCAAGTGGTGTGGTACCCTTGGAACCTCAAGGGAATTTCTTGAAGGGCACAACCAACTTGGCACCCTTGGCATCACAAATAAACTATTAGGTGTGGCACCCTTGGAACTTCAAGGGAAGTTCTTGAAGGGCACGACCAAACTTGGCACCCTTGGAATCATTAAAAATAAATTAAATAATAAATATAAGCAAGGAATGAAAACTAGGTAAATTTACATCAAGGGTAAATGATGTTAGAAACCAAGGTAATTAAATCAAAAATAAAACTTGGAATAAAGAGGATCATAGGAAGAAATAAAATAGAGTACCTTAAAAACTCTACCCTTCCCATGTTGGAAAATACTAGGTAGATTATGTGGTTTAATTAGGTAAAAGGGGAAAGTCGAACATAATTGTAAGGATAAAGATTAATCCTAAACTAATTAAACCTAATTAAGAAAAAAGGAAGGTGAATTAAAATAAGAATAATAAATTAAATTTAGAGAAATGTATAGAACCTCCACATGGCAACAACTAACATAAGGATATCCATCTAAGAGATAACCTGAGTTAAATTAGGGAGTAGATAGGGGATAAAATCTTGACTCATTAATTGACTTCAAGTAATGAACACAAATTAAGGAATAAAATGGGGGATAAAGAGGCAACTAGGAGAAGAAATAGGAATCTTGTTGAGGTGAGGAAAATATTAGTTTTAAATAAAAAGTTAAGTAAATAATTTTGGGTGACCCTTGATGAGAGAGTGACACATGGGTAGGTGAATAATCAAGCTATTGAATTATAAAAAAATAAATAATTATGCATGACATGCCAAGTGTCACCTATGAGGACTCTTATAAAAGAAGGGGCAAGCCATGGGAGAGAGGACTTTTTGGTAACCCTAATGTTGGATGGATGAGATGATGTCAGAGCAGTGATTACGAAGCTATAGTGAGTTTGGTGAGGTAGAGAATTTTAGAGAGAGGGGACTCTTGAGCCAAGGAGTGCTCTCCTCTACCAGCTAGTACATTCATCCATTATACAACCCCATTGCAGCTCGGGGGTCCGCGGAGAAGAAGAGTACCCAAGGAGTAGGCTGGGAGGTTAACGGGTGGGTCATCACATTCGGATCAAGTACATCATCATTCATTGCAGAGGTGACCGGCAACAAGGGAATACCAACAACAGCAAAGCAAGCAGAGTCTCGTCTTCTGGTGAATGGTACATATGTGTTGCAATACTATTTTTGTCTTAGTTAAATGAATTCCCAATGTGTTTCTCTTCTGGTTGTATTTTGCTGTGATCTAAAAAAAAAATGTATATAGTCTGAATGTGGTCCTTACAAGGTAGCATGGCATATCGAAGGTTCTGGGGACATGTTATATAGGTGATTTTACATCAAGGTCGCATTTCATATCGGCAATCGCACTTCATAACATCACGACCTATTGGTGCTTCTGCATTAAGGTTCTGATAAATCAGAGTTCTGGGTTGAAATCGGCGATCGACGATTGCAATAGTGGAAGACATGTCGGAAATCAACAATCGATGATCTTAAAGTGATCACTATGAATAAATTGCAAGAAAAGAACGTCGATGATGTTAAAATGTAGGGAAAGGCAGAAAAGCATTTAACAAAGAAATTCAATGCAAAACCAAGTTCAGGCAAGCCCTTTCTCTCTCCTCAAAATGGACATGTGGTTGCATCGGATTATCTTTGATAAATAAATAGGGCAGTTGATGTAGGAATTTACAGGGTAAGTTCCTCAGACAGAACACCAAAGGACACCGCTCACAAATAGATCACAGATCAATACACCAGTATTTTTTACGTGGTTAAAACCCTCAAAGAGGGAAACAGTCCATGGCCTGAGCCAATGTGGCCACTTCAGGCAATTTATTAATAAAAGAATGAAAATTTACATAAGCTTCTCTCATGAACAGTTTAACCTACAAATGAACCCTCCATGCTCTTTAAATAGAGATCATGGACCAATCGGGTGTTAAGCCACAGATCAAGTGTCAGTAATACCAAGGAGAGAATGAACCGTCGAATCACTACATATCGTGACCGTCGGATTGTAAGTTACAAAAGTACATAGTAAAGAAACACACTTTCCCTAACTCTATACTAGACCAAGTTATACTTAACTATCTCCTATGTGTCAGAATATCCTAACAGTTGACATCATCATGACGTGATAATATGAAGGACATGTGGCATGCTGATTTGGCACTTTCAGGGTCCTATGGGGGCATATCCAGGTGACATGTGTCACCCCTCAGGAAGCTACACGTGGAACTGATGACTTCATCAATCAGCAATCGACGATCGAGGGTAGCAACACATTATGCATCACAAGGAATTCGGCGATAGAGAACCTCCAATAAGGGGGCTAGCCAATGGTCGCAGGAGAGCGAGGAACCAAGGGCTAAGCACGGAAGGTTGTCGATGATTAGCAATCGGAGAAACCTGATATCACTTCACTCCTAGTTAAATCCCCGATTTGAAAACGTTGACTGAGAAGGGCCCCAATTCATAGCCCTTAGTCCTATGATGAAGAAATACTAAAAGGGGTTAAACCAAAGGGGGCCAAGGAGCATCGGAACTCGTTGTTCGTAACAACCTATAGAACAAAAGTCCTAATGCAGTAACGTTCTAATAGCGTGGTACAGAGCTTTAAAGGTAGATGGGTCGACAGTTGATACATTGAATAGAGGTATTGAGCAGTTGCAAATTGGTATGGGCTAATCCTGTAGAAGCCCCTACAACAAGAAATCAAGGACTACACGGGCCATATAAATGAATTTGACTACTTCGTTGCATGTCTTCGGAGAGTAAATGGAGGTATGGGACTCAGGATGACTTAATGGCTCAGCATGGAGCTCCACTCAGTTACATAGTGAAGGGCTGCTAGGAAAATCTCTGGTTCTGCTCTGGAACAAGCAAACACAGTTGATCGCTATCAACTCCAGAGAGTGGAGAAGTCATGCAATTAAGGCGAAAGCGACAAGAATCCGCCAAGTAGTAGGAGAAGCACACTAAGGGAAAGACATGACTTGATCAGGGGCAATCTCAGAAATGGCATAGGGATACTTCCTCCATCATCTTTGTCTTCCTTTTTTTAATTATTCTATAATTTATGTTTATTTTCAAGAAAGGAATCAAATCCTTGGGAATCATTTTGGGCAGCAAAGTTATCGCATGTCGAGACACCTAGTCAATCTAGGAGCTGGCCCTCGGCTGAGATTTTTGTAAATGTTAATTCAAAGCCCTCCATTCTCTGTATAAATAGGTGGAATAAAAACTTAGATGAGGTTCCAAAATTTTGCACCCGTAGTGGTCCAAATTCTTTGGTTCCACTTTGGTTCTATGAAGCCTGTTCATGAGGGACTTGAGCTATAGATTGTTGAATGTAAATGGGTTGGTGAATGGGACACATTTCGAATATTAATGAAATTCTTGGGTGATTCCAATCATGGAAATGCGTAGTATGTTTTCCCCTCTGTAAATCTCATTTCATATATGTTTTTCTTTCTCTAAAATAGTGTGATGAAGCTGTCGGTTTCTCCCTAATTCATGGATCTATGTAGGCTAATAAATAGCGAACATCACATGTGTATAAGACATATTTAATTATGTTATTCTATAACCTATGGTACATGTGTACAATACATATCTACGTGTGTTATTCAATTAACCTACAGTACTTGTGTGAGCACAAATTTACTCATGTTGTTTGGTGATAAAGGTACCCATGACGTATATGGCATGAAACCTTAATTCGGACTCCACTCTTTCTTCTCTTTCATCTCCTCCCTCTTCCATATTTCTGCCGGAGCAATCATTGCTTAGTATTTTGTATTGCAATCAACCCAAGACACTGAATTCCCCCCTTCCTTTTATCCTCTTCACTTTACTACAACGTCAATATCAAGTTGCATGTTGTTGTGTGTCGGCCACCAAAACTAGACATTTCTCTTTGAGGTTGGCCCGATTTACCCCCTGAACATTCGGATCCATGGCATGATTTTACCTTAATGAAGGCATATTGAACCAAGCACCCTTTATTATCCTTTTGACTACATGACAATTGGAGCGTTGCCGAAACCCCTCACTGATATTCTTCCATGCACTCCTCTATCTAAGATGTCCGAGGCACTGGTCTACAATCAACCCAGAGGCTGCCTCTAGGAATATTTTTATGTCTCCTGAAGCACTTGTGCTACAGGTGTTAGAAAAAGTGACAACACATTAGATCATTTATTTCCTATTGATATGTTAGGCCTTTTTCTGGCTTGTCGTGCATTCTATTTATGTGTATATGATGTTCTTGCAACGTGATTTTTTTTCAAAATACGGACTCCTCCCATGATACTTGTGTTTTCAAAGTAATTTTGCATGGAAGTGAATTCAATTCTGAACTAAAGAAACACCCTATGTGATCCCCTCATCTTTCTGAGTTGCACTATGTAATTCCTCGGGCTTATTTTTATGGGGCCAGCCAATGCCACCACCTCAGAAGTGGAGTAGTTGTTGTTCTTTATTTCAATGACTCCAACTTCCTATATTGCATATATGACCCTAAAAGGGGTCAAATAATAAGGAAAAAATCATTACTCTCTTGTTCTTGCTTGATTTTTCTCACAAGAAAAATATTGGCAAGCTTCAAGTGATGGGTGACTCCAAGTTAGTTATCGATTGAGAAAAAACGAGTAATCTTGAGTAACATTAGGTTATATCCACTCTTACATGACATTCAATAGGAGGCTAGCACATTTGGTTGAATCTTACTCTATCACATTTTAGTAGAACTAAATGAAGAAGTTGATCATGTATGAAAAAATAACTCTCACTCCCTATAAGATCGACTAGTATATATGAATTCAATGATGAGATTGAATTGGAATCCATGGAAACTATTATGTAATTTCCTTTTCTTTCTTCAATTTTGTGGAATTTTTGATAAGTTGATGTATGGACATGTAAAATACATTAGCACAAGAATAGAATGATATAGGAAAGTGAAGAGTAAGGGTCAGTATGAATCTATTGCTCTCAAAAATATAATGATTATTTTTTCCTCTTTTTTAACTAATATGAGGATTGTCTGATATGTATATATTCTTCCTCGATGAATATATATGTCTTTTTTCTTTGAAAAATGTGTGTATGTAATTATTGAAAGATGTTGTAACTATAGGGAAATACAACATCTTTCAATCATTTTCATTATGACATTTCTTGAAAATATGTGTGAGTATGTTGCGTTATAATTATTTCATTCCTTTCTTTTAAAAGAAAATTCTTTTCAAAAAAATTATAAAGGAGGAGAATTATATAATAAGACTTTGGCACTTATTAAACCCTTGGATATTATGTTTTCCTTGGTGACATCCTCTTTTGGTAATGACCTTAACAATGCAAAATGTCCCCCCACACTGATCCAAAAGGGTGCTTCCCCCACTTCACTTTAGAGCACATTTCACTTTTTTTATATATATATAGTGGTGAAATGTGCTCTAAGTGTGTATATATATATATTATATATATATATATATATAATATATATATATATATAACTTTCAATCATTTTCACTAAGGGTTATATATTCGGGGTGTAAAACATCTATCAATTATTTGTGTGTGTGTGTATGTGTGAGGTATCCTGAATTATATTTTCAAGCAATGTCATTTCCAGATATTTCATAAGCTCGACATATTAGGTCAACTACATAGGATTTTGTAGATAATTATACACACTAGAAAATTAACAAATGGAATTGAATTATGAGTAGTATAAACATCTAAGAGTGTGTATAGCGTTGTAATTATTTCATTTGTTCCTTTTAAAATAAATTCTTTGAAAAAAATATTATAAATGATGAGAATCATACAGTCAGACTTTGGCACTCGTTAAATGCTTGGATATTGTGATTTTCTTAGTGAAATCCCATTTTGTAATGAACCTTACCATGTGGCATGTTCCACCTATACTACTCCAAAAAGGGTGCTTCCCCAACTTAACCTTAGACCACACTTTAACTTCACATAGTCTCATTCCATTACATGGTTTAAAATATTGTTATGGATAAAATTTTGATGATACATTGCCCAAATTATTAACAAGACCAAAGAGCATATCCAACCAAAAAAGTACCACATAACCTTACACAAATTTGAGACAACCACCTCACTAGCAATGCAAAATGTGGAGCATCTCTCTTCATGCCTACAAATATGCATGTCGGAATGTCCACATCACTCTACCTATGCACTTCTTTACTTAGCCATTTTCTCAAATTTGAAGGTAACTCTAATCCATAGTTAATTCATACTGCAGAATTCCCCACACCTATGCATTTTTGCGTCAATTAAAATGCACATTGCACTTTCGCAACATGTAAAATGCACCTATATAGAATCATAATCTTAGTTAAAATTCATATCTTTAGTTGAATTATGCACATTATCCTTGTGAAATTTCATGAAAATGTGGTATTCAATAAAATCATGCTCTATTAGGTGAAAATACATGCCAAATGCATGAAATGGGTTTTGTACATATTAATGAAGAATATGCACACCTTTCTAAGTATAAATGCAATCCTAAACTTCAAAAATGTGCACCATTTACATAATGTGAAAACCTATAATTACGTAAACCCTAATTGGTTCTTCCTTGGACATATGAATTGTCTTCATGGGAATAAGATTCAAAATGATGGTGATCCATTATTAGATAATGATGCTAGTATGGCATGGTTCCAAGCATAGCAAGTTCTTTGAAACATACCTAGGTATATAACCTAGTTACATTTTTTGTAAGTTGTAACCTATATTCGGGGTTGTACAACATCTTTCAATAGCTTTCATTAAGGATTAAAAAAAATGGTCATAATACCTTGAATTATGTTTTTAAGCAATGTCATTTCCAAATATTCCATAAGCTTGGGATAATAGGTCCACTAAGCAATATTTTGTAGGTAAGTATACAAGCTAACAAATTAACAAATGGGATTGAAATATGAGTAATGTAAACATGGATAAATGTGTATAGTGTTGTAATTATTTCATTCCTTTCTTTTAAAAGAAAAATATTAGAAATATATATATATATATATATATATTATATATAATATATATTATATATAATATATATTATATATAGATATATATATATATATATATCTAGAGGAGAAATTATACAATGGGACTTTGGCACTTGCTAAACCCTTGGAAATTGAGTTTTCCTTCATGGAATCCCCTTTTGCAATGACCCCTACCATTTGGGATGTTACCATTATACTATTTTAAAAAAAGTGCTTCCCCCACTTAATCTTAAAGCACACATCACCTTCACATAGGCTCATTCCATTACATGGTATAAAAATTTGTAGTGGATAAAATTTTGATGATACGTCACATAAATTATTAATAAGACCAAGAGAACATTCAACTGAAAATTCCACCTACCCTTGCACAAATTTGAGATAGCCACCTCACTAACAATTCATAATGTCTAGCATCTCTCTTCATGTTTGCAAATCCACATGTCCACAATTCCACATGTCTGCATCAATCTACCTACACACTTCCATACTTTGTTGCTTTCACAAATGCGAAGGTAACTCTAATGTAGAGTTAAGTCATGTTGTGAATCACTCCACACCTTCACATTTATACGGCAACCAAAATGCATCATGCACTTCAGCAACATGTAAAATGCACCTATATTTTACTTTCATCTTTCTCAATGATATGTTTTACTTTACTTCATTTTATTTTGGAAATTTTGTGTTGTGAGATTCCTTATTTTATTCTTTGAGTCTTCTATAATAATAATCTATGTGGATATTAATGTAATTATTTTTTTTGGGCAACCCAGGTCATACCTCAAACATTTAATATGCTAAGCATGCATATTGTGGGCATGGTAATCCTAGTGGGAATTTTCTTAAGGAATGGGCATGCATTTCTAACATTCCTTTGGTGTGCATTTTGTGCCTTGGGCATGCATTTTTGTGCCTATGGGTGTGTATTGGTGGAAGAATTGTGGAATGCATTTTGAATTCTAAGTGTGCATATTGTGGCCATGGTTACAAAAGATTGAGAGAGATTCATAAGGGCCTAATCTTGTGCCTAGAAATTAGAAGTGAACAAATTTTATATCTTTGGGAAACTCTTAAAGAGATTATTCCAATGGTGGCCCTAATTTTGTGTCTTGAAATGAAGTTTGAAAGTGGAAATTTTTGGGCCTCCCTCATTTTCCTTTAGGGAACCTAGAGAACTAGGGTGGTATTGTTACACTATGTCCAATGCATCATAACCATGGATTTCAATGTAAAACAAATTATTATTTTTTAATTATCATCTACTCATTAGAATGTCAATATGTTGCATGTGGTTGAACATAAAGTGTCTATCAAGTTTGTTTCCAAAACTCACCCAATGCATTGTCGCTCCAACACCCACCTCTAATGGAATTTGTCTGCACCCTATCACCACTCAAATGGATAATATAGGATATTTTGTCGCCAAATTGCCTATGGTTTTCATTTTTTATGTTAAATTTACACCACCATATGTGTCAAACATGTGACAAATGTCCAAGAGATGAACCCTATGTATAAATTCCATGTGGTAGTCATGAGTATCAAACATGAAACCATTTATGGAAATTATAATGCTTAATTTCAATAAAATTTAAAGGGGTTAAGTCTCCCCCAGTTGCCATGTCGCTTTTTTTTATCGTCCAACATATAACACCAAGTTGCAAATACAACAAGTTGTTGTGATGAAATTTCAAAAGAATAAGCCCCCCCCACATCTATCATGTGGCAATGTTTGTTCATAGAACATATGAACCTATGTTGCAACAATGATGAAATATTGCAACAAAATTTCGATGGAGTAAGTCTACCTGAATCCACTGTGGAAATATTTTTCGTTGAATGCATGATAGTTGGATTTGTGCATCTCAAGTTCAAGGAAACTATCCTAACAAACTGGACGAATTCACTTCATTGGAATGTCGCCACGTGACTGTTGAAACAACGTTGATAAAGTGTCATAAATTATGCCAAATTTCCTAGTTACATTAAACTATCCTACCCTATTTTGATATATAATTGAATTTATTCAACATTTATGAGTGCTTAATGTTGATTTTTATAGCTTGAGCTAGTACTTCTACACAAGCCTAAGTGTTTAGGCATTCAGTAGTTTCCCAAGATCTCCTTATTTCTCTATTGTGAGCAAGTTGCATTTGTAACATAGCCTAAGTTTTGAATTAGGAAAAGTAGATAATTATTATGTTGGCTAATTGAGCTAAAGTAAGCTAAAGAAAAGTAAAATATTTACTTGGGAGATTATGTTCTAATATTATCTCTTGATCTCAAGTGAGGAGAGGTCTAAATCTATCAACCATCTATCACTTTGGAGCTTAGGTTTAGGGATTTATCTTACTGTAAACTTATAAAATGAAGGTTGAGGAGAAGGATAAAGACACACCATATAAAACCACAAGCTTGAGATAGGCATCTTTGCTAAGCATGTGATACTCTAGTGTGTCGGGTTTGATAAAGAGTAAATGGGGAGCTTGGACATCTAGATCGGCCAAGGAGATTGAGGACTAATCTATGGCCTAATCTACTGCATCAAATCCAAGATATATTTTAATCTAATTTTCTTAGTTGGACGATTATCCCAAGATGGGAGCCCAAGTAATTTCTATTTTTTTTAAGAAGAGTTGTTGATTGGGAAGAATCTATTTTTGTTAATGTGATTGAGATTGGATAATGTGGTTTTTGCCTCCACTAAATAATTTAATGAACCTAGTTGTGATTTCATTCAGAATATCTATAATCGACTATGAAAATGAAATACCAAGTGTTAGGCTTGCAGGAAAATTAACATGGTCTCAAAGTTGAAAACTCTGAAAACCAATCTATGAATCACACAGAAGCTAGGTTCGTACAAAAATCACCAGGTCCATGTTTGGTCACTATTGTACAAGGAAAAACTTTTTGTACACGCTAAAATTGATCATATGACCAGAAGGAAACAATCAAAAAAATAATTTCACAGAAGGAGGGGGGAAAGAAATATTTTTAAGACAAAAATAAAAATAAAAAGGTGGAAGACAAGGGTGATAAGGGTCTAGCCTTATTTCCAATTTTGAAAGTAGTCAAATGAACAACAAAAAAAGGGTTTTAGATTGGGATAAAGGAGGCAGTTCAACCAACATGGAACAATTGTAGTCAAGGAGACTATGGTCAATAGGCTAAGTGGAGATGGAGGACACTAAGGAAGCATAGGAAACTAAACAGGAGCCCAGAAAGTGGTAATGGTTTTGGTTGTTGAGTGGCAGATGGTGAGTGTAAGAGATGCAAGGAGTAGCTAAATATGATGCAGGGTAGTGCAAGGGTCTTCTAGTCGATGGTCAATAGCATAATGGCTAGACCACCTAGCTACTAGAGATTACCGCTAGGTAAGGAATAAGGCGATAATGACAAGATCAAATGACATAGGTGGTAATTAGATGGGGAAGAAGTAGGTATTGAAGGCTACATGTGTTGTTAAGGAAGGGCGCCGAGTGGGCCTGATAGGCTAGATGGAATCGTAAACAATCAAACTCATCCCATGACCACAAATAAGGTTTGTGCAACAGTGAGCATAGTAAAATGAATCAAACAAAACCCTAGATTCCCATGGTGATGTGAGTAGAAGACAACAAGGACATGCCTGGCGGATAGGTCATGTACTAAGAAGGGAATCGAAGGTTGCAGATTGCCACTTAGAGAAGAAGATTATGGCATAGATCTGAGGGTGTGACATGGAGTATACAAGATAAGCCTCAAAGAAAAATCCAATAGCAAAAGTATCAAGCAGAAGCAAAGTGATTAGCAAAGGAAAACCCTCCAAAGGAGAGGGGTAAATCGTACAAATCATGATGTAAGAAGAATAAAAAATTCAGTAAATTTTTCAATTTCGACATGGCTGCAATTAATCTGAGCTTTGAGGAAATTTTGGATGACACTTAGAATTTCATTCCATGGAAGGAATTTTATAACCCTATTTGCCACTTCATTATAGTGAGAGAAATCCAATATCAACTTATCTTAGTTGTTTGTCTAAAATGCATCCCTTTTCACCTTTTCTTTTACTTATGTACGATTTATCCCATGATAAAGGGGTGGAATTACATGATTGAGTTATTTCTCATAATTAATTTTCCAAAATATTATAGTTATGAGATAATAATTATTTCATAATTGAGATAATTGAGAAAAAACGCATAATTGTGAAAAAGGTTCTAGAGTTTTTCATTACCAAGGAGATCAAGTTAACCCACTTGTGTATGAATTGGCTAAGGGTCCATTATTGTATAAGTTTCCTAACTTCTCAAGCCCCTAGGTGTCTAGATACATTCTCCTGTAGGATAGAATGAGCCGATATAATCTCACCAAGAGGGAAAGGGGCAAGGGGAGAGTATCCAAACTATAGAGCGAGAGCTCTGCTATATTGGGAGAGGAGACCATACTACAAGCTTGAGGAGAGGATCTTATTTGCTAGAAGGTATACATTTGATGTAATTTCATTTATATGGTTAATACAAATATATGTTCCTTCCCCTTATATCAGTTTTGCAATAATTTATATGTGTGATTTCTAGATGTTTTGAGTTGATGATCTTCTGTGAAAGATCACTTGTTGTCTTTGTTTGGTTGTGTTTGTGTGTAGGCTTTGGATCGGGAGTGGATGAAAGAGGTTGTTTGATTGGATCACAAGGATTTTGCATCAGGCCCAAAACCCTTCACCAACCTGTGAGTAGGCAAGGTACTTTCTCATACTTTGTAGCATTAAAAATTGCATTGAAGTTACATGCATGGCCATCTAGATCAGGGATTGATATTAGATTGTCTTGGCAATTCTCTTTTGTTTTCTAGTGATCTCAATCGGGCATGAGATCGTGGAGAAATATCTCCTGACATAATTAAATGCAACATAATTGGTGGCCACCCATGCTCGCCAAAATACCATCAGATATTCCCAAGTTTGAAGTAAAGCTTGGGGAAAAGCCATCCACGCATATTACCACTTATCATTTGTGGTGCTCATCTAATTCTTTGGTGTAATATTATATTAAACTTTTTTTATTCCAATTTACATTGACTGGGGATGCTGCAAAGTGGTACATGGAGTTAGATATTGCATCCTACAGTGACTTTGCCTCCCTAGCTCAAACATTTTTTGACACACTTCCAGTTACCTACTCAGTATGACATCGACTCTGACCTCTTGTCTAATTTCAAACAAGACGATGCCACGTTAATTTCTGATCATATTCATGAGTGGCATTGTCACAAGATGTTGGTGAGAACCAAGTTACCTGATGAGATATTATGTAAATGGTTCATCCGATCTCTCCGACCTCAAATTGCCAAGGATGTGTCTATGTTTTGAGTTGTTACTGAGGAACAAGCCATTTTAGTTTCCCAACAGTTAGATCTTATCTATTCACAATCAAGTATGCTCTATGAAGTGTTTTTTAATGCCCCTAGGCCTTCCATTGATCCTCCAAAGCTTGTTCCTGGCCCACATGTCTATGGCATAGTTGGGTATGTTTATGATTCCATGAGCCAACTTGGGAAACTGATTGTTACATCTCAAGCCCCAGAAAGTGTGTATGGCTCTACTAAAGCACCCCCTCCTAAGCATTCCATCAATGTTCTCACAATGAAGTCCACTCAGCCGAAGAAAAACCAACAATCAGGTGGTAAAAAGAATAATAAAAGGAATAAAAAGAAGAACCAAAATACTTAAGAGTCCCAACCCAACCGTTAGAGTCAAGGAGGGGGAACTAGTGAATGTCGTCGTAAATTCAATTTCCTCTGTAAAATTTGTCAAGTTGACCACCTTACTCACAAATTCCCTCGAATGGATGAAGTCCATAAGCTTCTTTCACCACTGTTTAATCAACAACCTGCCATTTTGACTCATACGTTCCCTACACAACCCCAGCAACAATTTCTTTCTCAACCTCATCAACCTTCACAAGGGAGTAATGAGGGGTCATCTTCCCATCCTCCTCATAGTTCATCCATCTTCATGTGCAAGGAAGATGTGAACATGACAAGGCAAGCCAAATATTACGATGTTCCTGAGTCAAGTTCTCCCTCTAAGGACTCATCAACTCCACTACCTTCCACTGGACCTCTCACTTTGGATAATACTATGGTACTTGTTTATCCCCCCCCCCCCAAGGGTGTTCTCAAGAATACGACACACAATACTTTTGCCAAGATTTCCTAGCAATACAGTATTGTTGAATATATTTCCTAGGATCCTTGTGCCATGTCTACCTTGGAGATCTCGTAAAGTTGTCCTCTACAATGCAAAGCCTTATTGTCTGCCATTGGTGGAATTGACCTTTCTAACTCTAGTTTCATCGCTTTTAATGCCGACAAATTCGCTCCTCGCCTTTCCCATCAGATTGTGTTTCAAATTAGTGTGTGTATTTTCCAAAGGAATATTCACCACACTTTGGTGGATGAAGGCTCTTCCACGTGTGTTATGTCTGTATCATGCTGGAATGCTCTTGGCTGTCCAAAAATCGCCACATCCAACATGACTTTCCAAGATTTTGACGGAAACAACTTTGTACCTAAGGGGGTTCTTCCAAATTTTTCCATTGAGTTAGGGGGGAACTATATATGTTGATGTCAAAGTTGTCGACGCCACATTAGATTACAATCTACTCCTTGGTTGTAGTTAGTTTTATGCAATGACCACATTCGTCGCATATGTTTTCCATGTACTTTGCTTTCCTCATGAAGGAAAGATTGTGACCATTGACCAACTAGACTATTGTGTGCCATCAACCCAACTTACCACTACAGGGACCTCAATCCCACTTGTCGAAGATCACCCTAGTCAATATGAGAGTGTTGGCATGGGCTTGTTTAAAATCTCATCTCTTATTGGGGTATTTCCTCAATTACCCCCACCCAACACTCCTTCTACATATTCTAAATCTCTTATGCATGTGATCTCTTCTGACACCTGTGGACCCCATAGGCCTCCTAATCCTTGGGTGGTGTCGCCTATTATTATGGAAGTTGATCAATATAGTGAGCACCCTTCGCCGCCTATTATGGAAGAGATTTCCTCTCCATCAGTCTTGTCAGTACCTTTTGACACTAGTCAAAAACTCCACCTTAATATGGCATATGACCAGGTTCCTTTTCCCATACGGGCCATCACTCTGCCTATTCCACATGATCCATTGATGAAAAACCCTCCTGGAACGTCAACTTGGAGGTCATGGATCTTCACATTGATAATCATAGGGATATTATGCCTCTTCTTGTCTCTAGTCTCCCCAAATTAGAACATGTAGAGCTTAACAAAAAAATCTTAAATCAACCAAGGGAGCATCTCCTCGACCTTCCTTAGAAGTTCCACCCATGGACCGAGTCAAGTCTTGGGTTTCTACTACCAAAATCGCCAACGAATGGTCCAACTCCTTACCACATGTTGACGAGCGTCTTGTACCTCCTTTATTCCTCGATCCTCCCTTATGTCCTTACATTGATTTTGAGAATGCAACTATGTTAGATTGTCCTTGGCATGGTCAACATTTTATCATTGGTCAGTTTGAATTCCTTTGGCATGGCCCTACATTTGTGAGCCATATGGTCCCCTCACCTTCCATGAGTTTGTGTATAGAAACCCTTGGCCTATGCCCGGCTATGGTCACACTTTAGCGTGACCTATTGGATTGTGTTGTGTTTGTACATATTGTACATAGGATTGTGATGCCTTATCTATTTTTTGGTTTGGTGTGTGATGCGATTTTTTGACATTCCTTATTTATGCCAAATATCCAAAAAATTAAAATATATTGTCTTGTTTTTACCTCATCCATGTTTATTTATTTCACTTTGTGATTGAAGCATGGGTATAGTCTTTCGAGATGGTTTTTATAGGACAGGGTAGAATTTCTATTGTGACATCCATTGGGCCTGAGGTATCTTTCCTCTTACTTGCATATAGGGGTAGGTCATTTTTGTGAATATTGCAATTTGACTATCAGCACCATTTTTATGCCTTAGGTCTAACTCCCTAAAGTTGCAACTTTCGCCACTTCCTTTTTGTATGTCATAGCTTGGTGGTAGATCTTACCTGCTCATGGATACCCTAGTTAGCACCTATTTACTGTCTTGGTATCCATGCAGTCAGTTTTTACTCATTTTCTGAATTCCTCCTTCTGACCCGCCATGACCTAGAATCGGAGCCACATGTCCTCTTCTGCGTCACTTTTGTGGCTATACCCCAGGAGGATTACACCATTTTTATCCCTTGTGATTTCCAGTTTTTATCAACCTACTTCTACATGATGAGCCTTGGTTTCTCTCTTCCATTGTCATCAACTATTGTCACTTAGTGTTTACCCTTTCTCAGAGGAACCATTGCAGTGAGTGATCCTATTAGCCAGCCTCTTTTCCTCTTTATGTCATGATCAGTTCCATCATGACCGAAACAAGTTGTTATCCCTTATACCACTCATTCCTCCAAGAGGAGTTTTCTTTAAGCACTTTTCAAACTCCTTAATTTAGAAAAGATATTCGAGTGAATTTGTCTCCTTCATGCTCGTAAAAGTACTTGAAGGGTCGTCTACCTAGTATAAATTTAACCGTTTTTTGCAATGAGATAGAATAGTTACAGAAAAGGAATACCCTAGTCTATTGTGGCTAGGAGGTTTCCCCATGTATACTTTTATCTCTTTTTTAGGCTTGGGGGACAACTTTACGAAAAAGGAACTTATAAAAATAGAATGGAGGGAACATCTTTTTCCATTAGTCATCAAATGGCAGCGTCCTTTGTGTCACCCTTGAACATGATACCTGTTTGTTTCATTATCTCACAGTTGGGTTTTAGCTTGCTTAGGAGTCATACCATCCATATGATTCTCTTTACTCCTTCGACTGGTTACTCTTCTAGTCATATGGAGCATGCTTCGATGCCTCATGCGTCGTTGCATGATATCACATGGTGCTCATTATTCATGATGCCAAGTCACTCTTGTGTCATTTCATTATGTGTTCAAGGGAAGTCTTAGCCTGTGTCGACCATCTGCAGTAGCTTGTTGACCTTTTTGAGTCGGCCATCCTTGTGTCAGTTGTACTTCATCACTTCATGACTTCATCCATTCATCACATCGTCCTAGTATGTTCCATGTCGATTGATGGGGGATACATTAAGGCCCTCCTTTGAAGTATCTTCTCATGTCGACTTCAACTCATTATCCAAGAGCTTGATCTAGGAACCAATAGTACCATGGATCTTGTAGACCTCAGTGGTAGTCTTCCTTGCAATCAATAGTGGGTTTACATCATTAGCTCCTGATTGATCGAGTTCACTGGTGTTCGACATCAGCTCATATATTCACACTCTATGGGTTGTACTCGATACCTTGGGGTCCATTTTCATCATTGGTGGATTCCCTCGTGTCTGTTACTGGTTTACCTCATTGGCTGGTAATCAGGCACTTTCTACCATGTTCGACTTCAAATCATATATTCCCATGATGTAGATTCGTACCATCAGGGTTATGTGGAAGACCCTAGGTTAGGGACATGTCACTCTTATATGGAATCCTTCCCAGGCTGCGTGGGATTTATGTATCATTTATATACTTTGAGGGGCATCTTGAGACACTTCTTTGTCTGTCATGTGTCCATCATCCTACTAATGTATACTATGACATAGATCCACATTGTATTTGCTCGTGACTATGCTCTATCTATTGAGTCACATGGATCCACTGTGTATGTCTTAGTGGCCATGTTCTAGCATTTCATATCATGGATCTGCAGTGATTTTATGGCGGCCATGTTCAGTATATTCTTATGACCGAACATGGATATACCTACCTCGAGGATGGTATTAGCAGATTTGAGACTTCAGCACTTGATTTCTTCTTATCTAGCTTCGTAATCTTGGCTCCTTCATCCCATTTTGAGCATTGAGTATTATTGTAATGCATTTCAGCCATTAGTTTCTCTTCTGACCTCATGCATTAGGGGGCATCTATTATAACCCTATTTGCCAGTCCATTACAATGAGAGAAACCCAATTTGAACTTACCTCAGTTGTTTGGCTAAATGCATCCCTTTTCACCTTTTCTTTTACTTATGTGATATTTATCCCACGCTAAAATGGTGGAATTACATGATTGAGTTATTTCTCATAATTAATTCGCCAAAATATTATAATTATGAGATAATTGAGAAAAAAGTTCATAATTGTGAAAAAGGTTTCGAGATTTTGTCATTCCCAAGGAGATAAAATTGACCCACTTATGTATGAGTTGGTTATGGGTCCATTATTGTAGAATTATCCTAACTTCTCAAGCCCCTGGGTGTCTAGATACATTCTCCTGGAGGATAGAATGAGCCTATATAATCTCACCAAGAGGAAAGAGGTCAAAGGTGGAGTATCCAAACTATAGCGCGAGACCTCTGCTATATTGGGAGAGGAGACCATACTACAAGCTTGAAGAGAGGATATCCTTTTATAGAATGTATACATTTGATGTACTTTCACTTATATGATTAATACAAATCTATGTTCCCTCCCCTTATATCAATTTTGCAGTAATTTATATGTGTAATTTCTATATTTTTTGAGTTGACGATCTTCTACAGAAGATCACTTGTCATCTCTGTTTGGTTGTGTTTGTGTGTAGGCTTTGGATCGGGAGTGGATGAAAGAGATCGCTTGATTGGAGTGCAAGGATTATGAATCAAGCCCAAAACACTTCACCAACTTGCGAGGAGGAAAGATACTTACTCATACTTTGTAGCATTGGAAATTGCATCGAAGTTGCATGCATGGCCGTCCAGATTGGGGATTAATATTATATTGTCTTAGCCATTCTCTTTTGTTGTCTGGTGATCTCAATCAGGCATGAGATCGCTGAGAAATATCTCCTTACATAATTAAATGCAACAAGGATATAATAACATTGGTTCTCATGGAGAACAACCTATCGGAATTTTCGAACACCCAGTTTATAACTCCTTTATATTACAGCTATAGCATCCCCTAAATTGGAATATGAGAAACCCAAATATATCATCATGGATGGGTTGAAGAATCAAGTGATCCATCACATATCAAGGAAGAACAGTTCCCATGAGATGTGGATCACCCTAATGAACTTATATCAGAGTGATAATCAAAATCGGAAAATGGCATTGACGAAGAAGCTCAAGAACACCAAGATGAATGAATAGAACACAATGGCATCATACCTCACTAGTCTTTAGCAATTTTGAGATGAGCTAGGATATTTTGTAGAATTTGTGCAAGAAGATGAACTTGTAAAGAAAGCACTGAGCAGGTTCTCAAAATCATGGGCTACCTTTGTGACAAGTTCTCTAACTCAAGAAAGGCTACTAGATTGGAATAGACTATGGGATGACTTCACTTAGAAAGTTATGTGGGAGAAATCTGTTGGAAATATTGATAATGGGGAAGTGAATCAGTATTTTGTCAATTAACCAATTTTTAACATTTCGCAACATTGCTCATTCGAGATTGAACAGATTAACGCGGAAGATCCATAACTAAGAAAAAAATCACTCTCAACTTTTCCTAATATATAAACAGTACAATCTATTGAATGGTGTTATCATTGATTCCAACATCATTTCTTGAAATCTCTAAGTGTTTGTCTAGATTGCGTTGGTTGAAGCTCCAAATAACAAGAAGCCTTGGGAAGCCCTAGAAGCCTCGAAATTATTGAAGCTTTAGAGGATGAATAATAGTGAAGTTACTCTGGAGACATTAATTAATTGATATTACTCCTCATGCCCATTCTAATGGTATATTGCTCATCATGAGACTCCTAGTGGTTTGGAGAAATGCCCAATCAAATTTGGTGCCCCCATCTTATGGCCAAAATCCCCAAAAAAGGATATGACGTGGAAACATATAATTGAATAGATGGCTCATATATAAGGATAATAAGGATGTTTTATTGAAGATTTAAACTTAATTGTTGAATTCAAAAGAATAGTTTATCAATGTATTCAAAATTAACATGGTCCAAAACTTGGAGGGAATATTTGGCTCCAACATATAAAATTTAGATTTTTGTTTTCCCTCCTTGATGGTCAAGTCGGACTTCTAAGAAATCTCATCGTCCACTATATATACATGATTGATCTCCCATTCAATATAAGAAATACTTCTCTATCTCTTTGATCTTGACTCTATGGCCAGGGTAGTCTTGAACATCTTGAAGAAGGTTGAAGGATTACAAAATTTCTATGGATTTCCGTTTTTGTTTTGGCTAACAAATTCATTAGAAGTTGAAGAGGATAATTGTGGAGTAGTAATGTTTCTTGTTGAGATTTAAGGGCTTCATTTTGTTTCCTAAAGGGTTATATTGAGACATTCTTGACATTATCTTGTGTTCATTCATACCTCCTTTGGTATGAATTTTGTGGAGTCTGAGGCCTCTCAAATCTACTTCAGAAAAAGGTTAGTTTACCTTAGTTTCATGGAAATCTATGTCCCTCCATATGGTATGGTATTATAATTATCCTTGAGCTCCTGATATGAATTAGATTAAGGCCTAAAGAAGGAAATTTTGTGTGTCCTAACCAAAGACCTTACCTCTGAAATATTGAGGTTAAAGGTGATTCATTAAAACTTGAAGAAGGACATGTGTACAATTCAAGTCGATCTTATGAAATTTGTGGCTTTTTATGACAATTATTTGATGCTTGTGGAAGCCCTATTGTTTAATGTTTGATGTGTTTAAAGGTTTTGTCATTAA
Source organism: Pinus taeda (assembly GCA_000404065.3). Lineage (NCBI taxonomy): Eukaryota > Viridiplantae > Streptophyta > Pinopsida > Pinales > Pinaceae > Pinus > Pinus taeda. The sequence continues at coordinate 152,463 of APFE030459617.1, read as the reverse complement.
AAAGCATCTTTGAAGGTCATCCTTGCGAAAATTTTTGGCTCTTGCTATCACACAGTTTCCCAAGTTTTCAGTGGAAGTTAAGCAAGATATCAAGGGCATATATGTGGCTCTCTCTTCTGATCATATTCATTGCCATTTTAAATATCATATTTGTGGCTCTTCTTGCATATATACAAGATATTAAGTGAGGCATGTATGAAATCATTATTAGGATGATCTGAAGGTTATACTTGCATAGAAGGGTGTACTTAAATGTAGCACATATTTTCAGGCATTTTTTATTTCATATTCAACTCCCTTGTGAGTTTGATATGTGGGAAACATCAAAGACTTTTTCACAAGCTCTTGGTGACTCTTAGAGTCAATTTTATCTTATAATCTCTATGGTCCTAATCAATAAAAATAAAGGTATGTTACATAGCTCCTAGGGTTTGAATTTGACTGGCATTGTCATATCAATTTTGCACTATAGAGAACAAATTTTGCAAACCTATCTACTTGCATTAGATTAGTTATCATTGGTTTTGTTTAGAGATTAATGTTTGGTACATTCCCTTGGTTTTTGGAGGATTTCTAATTTTATTCTAAGCTGAAATCATTGGCATATTAGTATTCCATTGGAGAAATTTTTATTTAGTCTGCTAAGACATATTTACACCCAAAACAAAGAAATAATTTGGTTGAACTTGTAACTTTGGCCCATCACTGCATTATTTGTGAAGATTTATTTCAAGGACTATCCAAGGTTTGCAAAAGACGTGATTCTGAAGCTTGACATCGAAAACAAAGTTTGGACCAGCACTAAGAAATATTAGGATAGTAAATAGGGTTGTAAAAGATATCCCTCTTTGTATCTGTGGCATCATCAGATTTGTAGACAGCAGCAAAAAACTCCATAGCTTATCATCTCAGAGTCTTGAAAAGATGCTTCTCTTTAGTAGTTAACGCAAAGGAAAATACAAATCCTAGTGAAGATAGATTCAGTCAGTCAGCTTAAGGTATAGAAGTTGCACAAATATTTGCTTAGTTTCATCGTCACATCATTTGGAAATAGTTCCAAAGAAGTATAGTTTAAATTGAATATCTGAAGGATTGAGAAGAGAGAGGCATGATGATCGTAGAATCATTTATGATTCCAGTGTTAAAGTTTGTATGTTTGAATACTCGTTCTTGATCAATGCCATGGTTATAACATTCTCTTAAGTATTGATGATACCTAGGGCTTGGAAGTTTATATTTTTAAGATTTTTGGCATGATATAGGTACAAAGGATGAATAGAATGTGCATTGCTTGATCTATGTTGTGCTTGATCTTCTGCCTGATCTAATGACACCAGGGTTTGCAATGATAATAATCTTTGTTGGAGAACTATTGCAGGGATTTCACAATATTATCTTGATGACTCAACCTTATCTTAGAGGTAAGTGGTAGAGATTAGAGGTTGTTGAGCTAGGATGGAAGTTGTAGAAGTTGTATGCCAGTTGAAATGCAACATTCGTATTGACATCTAGGATTTGTTTATGAGAGTATTAATGTTTTAGTGATATTATTTATTTACCTTCACGGCATTATGATTAAGATGATAAGAGACAATTGAATCCATTCTGAAAATATATGAAAAGTGGTCTATCATAGTGATATGAAGGTTGGATCCTTCAAGGCAAGTGGTAGTTTGTTAAGCAGGGTGGTGCAAGGTAGGTGACTGGAGTCTCCTTTAGGTTGGAGCTTGAGAATGCTTCAAGGTGGTAGGGTGGTGCTAGGGTAGGTTGGATCATGCACAAGGTGTTGGAGCATCCTTCTAGTTGGAGTTGGTAAATCCATAGCGTTGGAGCCTCCAAATCAGGGCATTGGAATGTCATTCTAGTTGGAGGTTGTAAACAGGGTGTTGAAGCATCCTTTTAGTTTGAGATGATAAAATTGAATGTTGGAGCTTCCCTTTAATGTAATATTTTGAATACCAATATTAAGAAGAAGAGGATTTTCACCTAAAAAATCTTTGGTGTACTGTCTTCATGTCATGCAATGTTGAATGGTGTTGTTTATTATTCATGTGATGTGATGTTGATTTATGTTTTAACTAATTCTAATATGAATTTGATGCTCTGAAGATCAAAAATTAACTAATTGAAGAGAAATATTAATTAAACCCCCTCTCAATATTTCCAACAATTGGAATCAAAGTATGTTTCTTTAGTTGCAACTTAACATCTGGAAGGCAGATCTCAGAGTGCAGAGGTGGGAAAGTCAAATAAGCACACATCCAAAATATCAAAGGAATTTTTCAGTATTGCAGTAGTCTCAAAATCAGATATAGCTAATGAAGAAAATCAAGTTGGTCCACTAGCTGTTGAGTTCGATTCAGCGAGATATGAAATACGGGAATCCAAAATGGAAGTCTATTTGAAAGCTAATAGATGTGATGTATGTCCCTATGTTCTTATAGAGAGACATCTACTAATGAATATAGAAGGCACAATACAAAATCCATGAATGTCATTCCCAGTGCTCTTATAAACCTCATAAAAGCCAAAGTTGATTAGTGCTTATCAGCCAAAAGCCTTTGGAAGAAGCTCCATGGTCTCTACTTAAAGAAGCATGCAAGTCAAGATGAAAATGATTATGATGATTGTGACTCAGATGAAGTAGATGAAGGAGAAGAAGCAGTAGTAAATTTGGAAGCATAATTGATTAGCACCTTATTCCATCTTAACAAAGCAAGAAAGAAAATTCAGGTACTCAAAGAAGAAGTTTCCCTTTTAAGACTTCAAGTATAGGAAGTTGAAAAGAAATAGAAAAACCTAATGAGCCAATCTAGTCAGGGGTAATCTGGTCAGAGGTATGTAGCTAAAGTTGGTAAAAAACAAAAAGAATTGGATGCATCTTTAGCAAAAATTAATAAGCTCAAAAAGGAAAACAAAAGGCATAAGAAACAAATGCAAGATCTTAACAAAGTAACTCTTATAAAACTAAAAGTAGAGGAGAAATAAGAAAGAATAAAAGTATTGAAAAGTTAGTTTTATGGAGATATTTCTCAAACGAAAAAAGAACTTGATGATGCCCTAACTGAAATAGACAAGCTCACGAAGGAGAAATTTCTAGACGATGAAAGGAAGAATAATGTCATTTCTCAGTTGAAGATGAGACCAAAAGAAGCAAACGAAGCTCCATGAGATGAAGGCACAATCTCCAATCCCCTGATGAGAAAGGTGGAAGAGAAGCAGGGAAGAAAAATCCTTCAAAGGCCAAATCAAAATGAAGGATAGAAGAAGGTTAAAAATGTTGTGGCTTCAAGATGTAAGGATGAAGGGTTCGAGGACAAAGATGAACAAAATATTGTATGTCCTCAAAGAATGAATGTGTATAAAATATCATCAAGACAAGACATCTCATCCAAGTACCCTAGCATGTTTAATGATTATAGGTTTTCATGTTCTAACTCCGGGCATATGGCTAGGGATTGTAAAATGTATGATAGCTATGATTATCAAGGACATTATCAAAACCCTTGAAGCAAGTTTGCAAGACCATAGGACACATTTCAAAATGATTTCATCAATAGAAAATATATGTCAGTTATACCATCATTTAAGTACCATGTAGAATGCTTCAAATTCCATAACTATGGACATATAGCTCATGATTGCAGATGTAGGATGGAACCCTCAAGGAAGGATAATTCTAATATCAGGTACAAGAAGGTTTGGAGAAGAAAGAAATAACAAGAAAATCAAGTGAATGAAGATGTCCCATTGATTATGCTCTCAACATTTTTAAATTCAAAAGGTTTTGATGGATCCACAATGGAACATGTTAAGGCTCAAGATGATCCAACTGCAAATCTAGTTCCTACTTTGTTTTGAACAATTTAGTTTGAATACTTCCTGTCCTTGAATGTTGAAGAGGGGGAGTCTATATAGCATTGGTTACACTTTTGAAGATTTATCCTTTGATAGTCTGACAAGATGGCAGATATAAAGAGAAACAATCAGCATTGTGGGCAGATTAATCAACTTTGTGGAGCAGCAATTTTGGAAAGAAAAGAAGGTCTCAATTATGGCAAGTCATGAGAAGCATAGCATGTCAAGGGGAGAGAAGCAGTCAAAGAAACTAAGGCATATTGCAGAAAGACAGGGGGAGGAACTATGTTAGGGGGAGTAACCCTTTTCCATTGATGTCAAAGGGGGAGAGAATTTAGGAAAAGAAGATCAGAGGCATGGAGTCAAGGGAGCAGTAATCGCAGGGGGAGTATGTGTTGCCATCAATGAAAAAGGGGGTGATTGTTGAATGGTTTTTTCATTGATGCCAACAACAATGCTTGAATGCTCTAAATATTTGTTTGGATTCCATTAATTGAAACTTTAAATAACAAGAAGTCTTAGAAGACCCGCACTTGTTGAAGTTTTTGAGGATGAAGATTAGTGAAATTACTTTTGAGACCTTCATCAATTGATAGTCCTCTTCATGCTGATTCAAATGGTATATGTCCCATCACGAGACTCCTCACGATTTGGGAGATAGGCCCAATCAAAGTTGATGCCCCCATCTTGTGGCCAAAGTCCCAAAAAGGGGAGATGACATGACAACATATAATTGACTAGAATATGGCTCATATATAAGGATAAGAAGGATTTTTATTGTATTTAAATTTAATTGTTGAAGTGAAAAGATTATTTTATCAATGTATTCAAATTTAATATGGTCCAAAACTTAGAGGGAATATTTGGCTCCAACATTTAAAATTTAAATTTTTGTTTTCCCTCCTTAATGGTCAAGTCAATCTCCTAAGAAATCTCATCCTCCACTATATATACATGATTGATCTCTCACTCAGTATAAGAAATCTCCCTCTATCTTCCTAATCTTGACTCTGCGACCAGGGTAGTCTTGAACATCTTGAAGAAGGTCGAAGGATAACAGAAGTTGTGTGGATTTTCATGGTTGTTTTAGGCTAAGGAATTCACCGGAGGTTCAAGAGGATAATAGTGGAGCATTCATGTTTCTTGTTGAGATTTAAGGACTTCGTTATGTTTCCTAAAGGGTTATATTAGGATATTCTTAACATTATCTTTTTCTCATTCATACCTCCTCTAGTGTGAATTTTGTGGAGTTTGAGGCCTCTTGAATCTACTACAGAAGAAGGTTAGCTTACCTCAGTTTCATGGCAATATTTCTCCCTCCCTATGGTACAATCATCTAATCAACATTGAGCTCCTTATCAGAATTATATTAAGGCCTAAAGAAGGAAATTCCATGTGCCCTAACCAGAGACCTGAGGTCTGAAACATTGAGCTTAAAGGTGATTCATTAAAACTTGAAGAAGGATGTGTGCACAGTTCAAGTTGAACTAGGGGAATTTTTGGATTTATATGACAATTCCTTGATACTCATGGAAGCCCTATGGTTTAATGTTTGACGTGTTTAAGGGTTTTGTGCTTAGCAGACATATTTGAAGGTCATCCTTGCACAAATTTTTGGCTCTGATTGTCACGCAATTTCCTGAGCTTTCAGTGGAATTTAAGAAGGATCTCAAGGGCATATTTGTGGCTTCATATTTTAATCATACTTGTGGCTCCTAGGATTATATTTGTGGCCCTTTTGAAGACTTTATCTGTAGCTATCCTTGCATATATATGCGACCATAAGTGAGACATGTTTGTGGTCATTACTAGGATGATCTACAGGTTATACTTGCACAGAAGGGTGGACTTGAATGTAGCACATATTTTGGGCGTTTTTTATTGCATATTCAGCTCCCATATGGGTCCAATCTATGGTACATATCTAAGACTTTTGCACAAGCTCTTGGTGAATATTGGAGTTGGTCTTATCCTAAACTCTCTATGGTTCTAAATAAAAATGTTGCAAACTTTCTAAGGTTTGAATTTGATTGGCATTGACATATCAATTTGGAACTCCGGAGAGAAAATTTTGTAGACCTATCTACTTGCATCAGATTAGTTTTCATTGTTTTTTTTAGATATTAATCTTTGGTACACTCTCTTGGGTTGTGGCAAATTTCTAAGTTTATTCTAAGTTGAAATCACTGCGATATTACTCTTCCATTGGAGTAATTTTTATTTAGTTTGGTGAGACAAATTTATGCCCAAATAAAAGAAATAATTTGGTTGAAATTGTACCTTTGGCTCATCACAACATTATTTGTGAAGTTTGTTTTCAAGGAGTATCTCGGGTTTGCAGAAGGTGTGATTTTGAAGCTTGACATTGAAAACAAAGTTTAGAGAAGTACTAACAAAGCTTAGGACAGTAAACACGGTTGCAAAAGATATCCTTTTGTGTATTTGTGGCATCATCATATTTGCAGGCAACAACAGACATCTCCAAATCTTATCATATCAGAGTCTTGAGAAGAAGCTTCTCTTTAGCAGTAAACACTAAGGCAAAGTCAAATCCTAGTGAAGGTAGCTTCAGGCAATTAGCTTAAGGTGAAAATTTTGCACAAATCTTTTCTCAGTTTCATCGTCACATCATTTGGCAATAGTTCTGAAGAAGTATGGTTTTCATTGAATATCTGAAGGATTGAGAAGAGATAGGCATGTTGATCTGAGAATCATTTATTATGTCAGTGTTAGAGTTTGTATGTTTGAATACCCATGCTCGATTAATGCCAAGTTTATGTCATGCTCCTAAGTATTGACAATACCTAGGGCTTGGAAGTTGATGTATTTAAGAGTTTTGGCATGGTAAAAGTAAAGAGGATGTAGAGAAAATGTGTTGCTTGATCTATGTTATGTTTGATATTCTACCTAGTCTACAAGGCTTGCATTGATAAACATTCATTTTTGGAGAATTGTTGCAGGGGCTTCACAATATTGTCTTGATGACTTGACCTTATCTCAGAGGTTCGTGGTAGAGATTAGAGGTTGTTGAACTAGGTTGTTAGTTGTAGAAGTCGCCTGCCAGTTGAAATGCAACATTTGTATTGAAATCTAGGATTTTCTTATGAAAGTGGACTTGAAATAGTTTGTCATGTGAAGGATGAGATTATGATGCTAAGGTTTAATAGGGAGAGTTGGCATTGTTGATGTTGTTAGAGGAATGTTTAATGTTACAGTGAGATTATTTATTTACCTTGAAAATATTATGATTAAGGTGAGAAGAGATAGGTGGACATATATGAAATGTAGTCTGTTGTGGTGAGTTGAAGGTTGGATCCTTTAGGACAAGTGGCATCTTGTTAAGCAACATGGAAGGGTTGTGCAAGGCAGGAGAGTGGAGTCTCCTTCAGGTTGGAGCCTGATAATACTTTAGGGTGGTAGGGTGGTACTAGTTCAAGTTTCAACCTACATAGGGTGTTGAAGCATCCTTCCAGTTAGAGTTGGTAAATCCAGGGCATTGGAGCATCCTTCAGGTCGGAGCCTATAAACTAGGGAGTTGGAGTGTCCTTCCAGTTGGAGCTAGTAAACAAGTTGTTTGAGCATCCTTTCAGTTGGAGATGATAAAATTGGAATTTGGAGCTTCCCTTTGATTTAGTCTTTTGAAGACCAATATTAAGAACCGTTCGATGGGTTTTCTCCCGGAAGGGTTTCACCTAAAAAATATTTAGTTTACTATCTTCATGTCATTCATTGTTGAATGATGTTGTTTATTTTTCATGTGATGTGATGTTAACTTATGTTTGAACTAATGCTAATATGAATTCAATACTCTGAAGATTAAAAATTAACTAATTTAAGGGAAATATTGATTCACCCCTCTCTTATTATTTCTAACACAATCAGGTTTATAAACTCTAACTAAAACTTTCATAGGCACCAACCTATGAGAGACACCAATCCCCCAATTCAGCACTAACTCAATAAATTCATGGGCATTAACCCAAAGGAGAAACCAATCCCCTACTAAGCACCAACTCAAACTTCTTAAGAACCAACCTAAAAGGATATTACATTCTCCTACCTAGCACCACCTTGCCATATTGATAATGTAAACGTAGATCCAACCCATGGAGTCGGATTTCTCATTCTGGACAGGCCAAGTAAAAAAAATGTTGCGGAAAATGGAATTTATGGAAACTGAAAACAACAAACTTCGTTCAGAAATACACACCCTCTCTGCTAGAGTTTCGGAGGTGGAAGGGGATAATTTATCCCTTAAGAAGATAGTACATGAAAACAAAGAGAAGTAAATTCTTCATCCTCCAAATGATACGTTGCATGTAGAAATTCTCAACTTGAAAAGAAAGCAGGAAGAAATTCAATCCCAATAGGCCACCTTCAAACAAGAAACAGAGGCACACATCAATTCTTGGGCACAGGTGGTTTGGCCAAAGGATAAAACTCCTACCCCTCTTGCAGCAGTTGAGGAGGTGGTACAAGCAAAACTTGTGGAAGAACACACCATATGGGCAAGAGAATTGAATCTCAAAGTGAGAGGTCTCCCCTTACCTCATCCCTCTCTGGATCTTATGGAAGTGGGAGTTAGGTTCCTTTGGGATACCCTTAGCCTCCCCGATATATCTTTGGACAAAGCCTAGCTGGCTATGACTCCACTTTCTTCCTCAAGTTCCGGACTGCATCCGATCGACTCTATGCCCTCAAGGCTAAGCAAAAGTTATGTTCTCTTCCCAACAGGATTTTCTTGGATGAGGACCTCACTTGAGCACAGGTTGTGGAACTTAAACTATCCAGAGAATAGGTTACAGTAGCACGACAGGTAGGGAAATGGGCAATTATCAAGAATCTTCGGGAAGTCATTCAGGACTCCTCCCCACTTGAGTGGGAACCCTAAACTGGAGGTTCCAAATGATGGGTCCGCTTAGGGAGACGACAGGGTACATGCATTTCTATCCATTGTTGGAATGGAAATGGATATTTCTGGTCATCATCGAGACTCTTGTGTGACGCTCTCAAATCAGCAGACATCCTCTTCGTGATCGAGACTCATGCGAGCTTCAAACTCTCCCAGATATTGCAGGTTACCATTGGTTCTCAGTTTGTAGGCAGGAGACGAGGAGCTCAGGAGGGGTTAGAGGATCAAGTGGAGTTTCTTTTTTGGTTAGTGACTCACTCCGGAACAGAGTATCTTTGGTAGCCGAAGATGAGTTTGCAAGGTTTATGTGGATTCAGATTAGCGTCAGAGTCTCTCATCCGACGGACACCTACATTGCAATATATTACTTTCCCCCAGCCTCTTCACCATTTTCCATCCATAATGGCTCAAACGGGGACCCCTTTATAGACTTTCACACCGACATCACCCAGTACTTTGCTGAAGGGGAAGTCATCCTCCTAGGTGACTTCAATGCTTGTACTAGAGATCTCCATATCCTTCTCCACGGATCAATCAAAGGATGATGCTTTGGGGCCCATGACATTTTATGGTAAGCATCTATGCAGTTGGGGGAATCACAAGAATTGTTTATTTTAAATGGTCTCCCATGTTTCTCATACTCTTGCTTTTTCACATGATGGCCATATGGAAGGGGTGCGAGAGTAGTTGATTATGTCCTTGCTAGCCATAAATTTCTTCCTTGTGTTCACCATCTCTCAGTCTCCCCCATCCCCCTTGATGATCATGCACTTCTTTCCTTCTCTCTCCGGTTTGACCCTCCCCTTCCACCCCATCCTTCCCCTCGAGGCCCACCCTGAACCACCTTTCGATTTGACAAAGGTGACCTTCACATCTTTTCCTCTACCCAACACATGATGCTTCCATCAAAGACCCAATTATCCTTGCTTGTTATGATTCCACTAAATACACTCATCTTTTATCTTCCATTTGGGAAGAAGAACTCAAATCCATCCCCCACTCCACTCGTTCCACTTCCATCTCCCCAAAAGTTGGATCTTATCCCATGAAAAAATGGTACGATGATGAATGCAAGACTCTACATCAAGAACTTTGATATGCTTTCACCCACTCTCAACCCTTCTACCTTGACCTCAAAGCTTCTTATCGTTGTCTCCTACATTGCAAGAAATGACTCTTTGTCTGTCATAGAAGACAAGATTTTTTGCTCTCCTTGCCCACTCCCCTAAACAATTATGGTGTACCATCCTTCCCCAACGAACCCCTCTTCCATCTAACCTTGACCCCACATCCATGTTCTCTCACACTTCCAACCTTTATGATATTTCGGGGAAGGACCAAATTCATGTTACCTCCCTACCCTCTTCTTGTTACCTATTCTCAGACAAAGATATTAGAGAGGCCATTTGGGTGATGAACAGTAGCAAAGCAGTTGATGAGGAAGGCTACCAAGCAGAGTTCTTTAAGCATGATTTCAGTGCTTTGGTTAGCTACTTGGTTGATCTCTTCAACCATGTAGTCTGTGAAGGTTTTCCACCAACATGGTCACACCACATCATCCATCTGATCCACAAATCAGGTTGTAGCTCAAATCCCAAAAGCCACAAAACGATCATGGTGGGCCACACATTCTCGAAGTTGTATGCTAATGTCCTACATAGGAAACTCTCCAGTGACCTTTAGCAGAGACAACTCAAAGCTAGAGGACAGGCAATTTTTCGACCTGCTCATCATACCATTGACCACATCTTCACCCTCTGCATCGTGATTGAGGAAGCACAACATCGCTCTTCAAAATTTTATTGTTGTTTCGTATATTTTCGAAAAGTTTTTGAATTTGTACTGAGGGAAGCCTTACTCTAGAGACTCAGAGATATTTGCATCTCGACGACCCTGTTGACAACTATTACGCACATTTATGAGTCCATCCTTGGTCGCCTTTACATGGCTCATGGGATGTCTGATTTCATCCATAACACTGTTAGGGTTAAGCATGGTTCTCCACTATCCCCTACCTTGTTTGGGATCTATATTGATGAGTTGGAGGAATTTCTACACGAGCATATCTAGTACATCGATGGTTGCCTTCTTCACCAGGTTTTGATATCTATTTTACTATTTGTTGACGATGTGGTCCTCCTCTCCTCATCCCTAGAAGGATCACAGCGGCAACTAGATGTCTTAGCTTTGTTTTTTGATCTTCAACAGTTGACGGTCAACCTGGATAAAACCAAGGTTATGATCTTCAATGGGTTCAAGAAAAATTCAGACCTTCACTTCCTATTCAGAGGGGAGGAGGTTGATATTACCAACACATATACTTACTTGGGGGTGTGATTCTCAAGTCCCTGCTTCAATTTGCAACCAGCGCTGCAGCCTCATATCAACAAAGGATAAGGATCCTTGGCCCTTCTCGAGAGAGTGATTTCAACATCACTTTTAGGACATCTCATCCAATATGAGCCTCATGGACACCTTGATTCATCCCACTGTTTTATATGGCTCAGAAATTTGGGGACCATATTTACTTGAGTCGGATTAGGCTTCAGCTAAGAGAGTCTAGATTCTTCTTCTCCATCACATCATTAAATGCAAACAGATAGTACCTCAACACATCATCCTTGTAGAGTTTGGAGTTCAACCCTTTCAGCTTGAGACAGTCTTCAAATTGGTCTCATTCTTGCATCGTGTTCGAGGCTTTTCAGACTCGATAAAGAGTAGGGACCAATATCCTTACTTGGCATATTGCTCTTTTGAGATTGTTTCCCTTTCTACTCCCTCAGGTTATGATAGATGTTGGTTTACAGGAGTTTTCGATCTCTTAGATTTAGTGGGCATTCAGTTGGATCGTCTCCCTCCTTTCCGATATTCCTTAGATGCTCCTGGTCACCTTTTACCTACTGGACAGGAGTTGAACAAGATCATTAGGGAGAACAGCGAGAGTCGTTTCATCCAGGTCACCTGGGTCAATCCTCCGGGAGGGTTGCGCCTAAAGATGGCCTTCTGCGTTGAGCACTCCTTGGAGTTGAGAGACGGGCTCATTGTTCGACCCCAGTATATATTTCTCCATTGGATGCATGATCTTTGCATTCCTCTAGGCCAGTTCAGAGTAGGTTCTCATAGACTTCGGGTAGAGATGGACCACCAGATTGATAGACCAGACAAAATATGTCAGGTATGTCATTTACAGAAAGTGGAGACCGAGGTGTAATTCATTTTTGAATGCCCTATCTACTACGAGATCGGAGGAAGGTTCCATTTCTTGTTCATAGATTCTCAAACCCTCGCTGACTTTTTTAGGTATCCCAGTGAAAGATATTTGGCTCTATATATGCAAGAGGCTTTCAAGTTCCCAACCCATATTCTTTAGCCTCCCATCATACCAGACCCCACACAAAGGATCACGACATTTTCCAGGGTACTACCTTCAAACAGGGGCACCAGCAAACCAATTGATACTAGTTCATATCCAGACTAGATCAGTGAGGATTTGTGGGACCTCACCCTGCCACATGAGACTTCAGTAGCAAATCCGTCTCAGATCCATTCCCGGGAGACAGACTAGGTCCTCCAAACCTCAGCATTGCACGAATTCCCCCAGGCAATGATTTAGTGGACATTCTGCACTTTCCACTGGCCCTTCATCTGTTCAGCGGAATTTGTGGAGTTTTCTTCAGTGTCCTTCATCATCCTCGAATGTTAGGAGAGATGGGTCTGATCCTTAGACCCATTAACTCTTGTTTCTTCTCCGCCATGGTATTTCATACATTATATCTTTTATGTTCTTACATTGTACCTTTTATATTGATTCATTCTATTTTTTTATAGGTGACCGTTTTGTTCTCCCGAATTGTATGGACATCATTGTAGTCAATAGTCCCTTTGACCTACTTTGTGGTCAATAGTTGGACATAAATATAATTATATTATCTTATCTTATCTTATCTCAACCTTGATAATGGAAGGAGATAAAACTCATTACCCTTGATCACTAGCTTTCATCTATTGTCTCCTTCATAGGGACATGCTCTAAGTCTACTAGATCACCCTCATCTTCCTTCTAGCATCTTCATAGGACATTTCTGAGTCATTTCTGCAGCAGGAGCATCCTTTCAATAAACCCTAACTTCAGCAAGCTAATAACCAGTAACTTCACCAGAATTTGTGCCAAAATTGCTTGAAAATTTTCTCCATAACCCTCACTAGAGAATACAAAAACCTTTGCTAAGATTAGCACAAGAATTTATATTAGAATGCCTCATATCTTTCTCTCTAGTGACTAAGAAAATTTGTTGTGGTTTGCACCATAATTTTTGCCACAGAAAACCATAAGATCTTTGTAAGATTATTATTAAACCACATTAATTTTGTTCATAACCCTTTGCATCTACCTCAAAAGACTTGTATTATCCAATTTGGTAAAAATGACGAGTTCAATCATGTATTTATACACATCCATCCACATTTTGGAGCTGATCTGTAATTCATTCTTGGAGCCGACTTGTAAGACTTTGTCCATTTTATTAGTCCCTGCCATCTGGCAATGGCCAGGGACTATAGCAATCGAAATGTTGTTTTTAGCATTAAATTAAGCTGCTTATCATCCGAAATAATTAGTCCCTGCGACGAATAACCAAAATTTTTGAACAACAATCTATTTGATCGTCTTATTTAGCCTCTTCCCGAAGCAGGGACGCTAAAAACATACGGTTATATGATATTTGCGCTTCACATTTAGAAATTTTAAAATTTTAAAATTTAGCTTGCAAGTAATGCTAGAAATAAATCAAAAAATCAAATGTCAATCATAGTATAAAGAACATAGTATATCTCTTTAGTATACTAGAGAACAAGCATCTCGTTGTCTCTGCATGTACAGCTGCCACGGCTTCGTGGACAACTGCTATGGCTTTTTCCAAGTGTCCCGATCCATTGAAGTTCTGACCTTTGGAAAACTGGATAAATTCATTCCAAAAACCTCGCCGAAGCATGCAATTGCAGGAGTAGGAGCAATGGAGAAGTGGCAGAAATGGAGAGAGCGCTGGTTCCTATACCACGTTCTAGAGAATGAAGTTGTGTGGCTCCTTTCATCTGCACCTACACCACAGAAGACAAGGTATAAAACTTATCGATGTCGTTGAATTTTACCAGGTTCATAGAATTAATTTTTTCGCACATAGAATCGAGGATGAATAGAATAAGTGTGCTTTGTATCAAATTCAAAAATGATACGATTCTGCTAACTAGACATACAGTAAAAACAACTATCCATAGTTTGTAATTCATTAACAACTTAGATTTAGTTTTCAGCTAACTAGACATACAGTCAAAACAGTTTACTCACCCATAACATTCAGTAAAAGAATCTGTCTATTAATTGTTAATCTACCTTGAACAATAATGACTTGGAAGATCAAAATACTTTCATATTTGCACCTACCATAATAATTCAGGTTTCCCTCTATGATAATTTAATTTTACGTTCATGAACATCTTATATTGATCTACAACATCATAGTGACATAATTATACCAGTGCATGCAACATACACACAATTCTGCTAACTGGACATACGGTAAAAACAACTATCCATAGTTTCTAATTCATTAACAACTTAGATTTAGTTTTCAGCTAACTAGACATACAGTAAAAGCAACTATCCATAGTTTGTAATTCATTAACAACTTAGATTTAGTTTTCATTCAAATATGAAATCCATAATTCAACCGTAAGAAAACTTTTAACTGATTTTTCATTAAAATTTTAACTGGGAAAGATGCTTTTCTTCCTAACCTTGAGCCAATTCCTCATAAAACTTTTAACTGATTTTCCATTAAAATTTTAACTCAAGCTAAGATGCACTTGCCTGGTCTTGTGGTTCTGAATAAGATGCACTTGCCTGGAATCGGTAATCTCTTGTGGTTCTTAGCCTCTGCTTGCTAAGTTGAAACATTCTCAATATTATCTCAGACGGGGTTGTCTCCTTTCCACAGAAAACTGCGAGGAAGCTCGGAGTTCCGACAGTATCCTTATCGACTGCTAGTGCTTGCAGTTTTTGGCCGCTCGATTATCTTCCTGTCGATAACACAATCATCAACAGCCAACACGTGAGTTTTGCAACCAGCGAACACCTTCACAAAGCTTTGCCTCCTCAAAGGACTTTTTCCTTTCTGCTGCTACTTTCATGTCAATCCAGCTACAATTTATATAGCATAGGATCTGTTATCTGCCTGCCCTTTAGAAAGAAATTAAGTCGGTTTTTCATAGTCAAGGTACTAATTCTATCTAAATCTCAAAGAAAATTGTCTTGTTATATACAAGGAAGAGCAAATAGAAAACCTTATGACTGTAAATAGCATTTCATTACTATGGAAGCTATAGAGTTCGACACGTGACCTTAAAATTACAGAAGCCCTCTGAAATTCTGTGACATTTCTGAAGGCGCCTAATAGAGAGGAACTCCAAACAGTTTTGGCAGGCTCGTACTGATCTCCTTGGCAACATCTTCAGTGGAACTACAGGGACTCACGTTGTGGATACTTCTGTCCACGTCGGCCAGAGAAGTACCCCTGCTATTTTGCAGAATAAAGAGCGTGATGTCTCTGCTGCACATACTCTTCAGGTGGGCAATCTCTGATAAGAGCAAGGAATTTTTTTTCTTTAATGTCTCACTCTCCTCGGCATGAGAAGTGGCCGCTGTAGAAATGTAGCAGATGCTTCTGGCCCTTCCTGAATAACTCGTTCACAAACTCGCAACGCCCCGAACTAAAAAGGCACGGAACGTATGAGCAGCATTACGGAAAGTGGCTGAAAACAAGCTGATTACATAGAAATCCTAACTAAAAATCCACGCCACGTATGAGCAGCATTACGGCAAGTGGCTGAAAACAAGCTGATTACGCAGAAATAACAGTGATGTCTCTGCTGCATATACTCTTCAGGTGGGCACTCTCTGATAAGAGAAAGGAATTTTTTTTCTTTAATGTCTCACTCTCCTCGGCAAGAGAAGTGGCCGCTGTAGAAATCTCAGTGTTGTGTCGGTGAAATAGGTGGGAATAATGAGAAGTTACCATATTCCATCTGCGCCGAGGATGTGGAGGGTTTTCTTCTCTAGATATGAGGGAGCAGATGCTTCTGGCCCTTCCTAAATAACTCGTTCGCAAACTCGCAACGCCCTCGAACTAAAAAGCCACGCCACGTATGAGCAGCATTACGGCAAGTGGCTGAAAACACGTTGATTACGCAGAAACCTAACTAAAAAGCCACGCCACGTATGAGCAGCATTACGGCAAGAGCATACCACGTTTCATTTTCTTTCTCTGACCACGTTATATTTCAATAAAATTCATGTTTATTGCAGTCCTTAAATCTCTGAGCATTTGAGAATACATATTGACGGTCATTCGCATGACTTAGCGATGGGCATTAAATACTATCTTAAATCTTAATTGTATGGTATGACTTCCCTAGATTTGGCGGTAGCACGTTTATGGAGCCTTTGGAGTGTGGCACAACTGACCATCTTGGCCTTGGTATGACCCCCTACGACAATCCTGGAAGCATACATCGGAAGGTGGAAGGAAATTATCGTCATTCTATGTTTCTCATCTACAATGTTTCCTTGGCATTTTCACGCTTTCGGCAAGGTTAACCCGCTCCAGGCCAGACCTCTGAAGTCTTCTGCGCAGGTACGGATTTTACAATACCACTTACTTTTTGCTTTTTCATGTTTGAATGTTGTATCTGATTTCAGCGTTTGATCCTTTCAAGGCTTGTCAGTTTCCCTGACTGACTATATTCTCCGGAGGTGCCGATTAAGCGACTGTTCATTCCCAGGTATAGAGTACGCATTTAATTGTTTAAGCTTATTTCTTTCTCTATTAAGTTTCCAATTCTAAATTTTCTTATTTTTCTTTCCTAGGTAACTTCTGGAGAGTTTTGTCGCCCTCCCTTATCTGGAATGGATGTTGGTGTTCGAGTCTTCTGATTGGCTTGCCGAGCCTTCCGCACTTCAGGCATGCTTGGTTGCCAGCTAAAGTGCATCGTCCAAGCTGTGATTTCCACCGGGGGTTTAGTATTAGCAGAGGGATTTTGCTATTTCTTTTAAATTTCTAGTCAAAACTGATAGCTCTTACTCACATCATTCTTAAGCTCGTTTCTTTATGTTATTAAATGATCTCTGGATTGTAATAAACTGTTTGTCGGCATTGGGTTCAGTGTAATCTTTCAAAAGCTATTTATTTTGTTTATAAGCTTTGGGTTGGCTGGGTCTATCACCCAGCATGATTCGTGGTTTTAGTTGGGTGTTAGGCCAAGATTCATTTGCAGAACTCCCAGAAACTATTAAGCCTTATGAGGCCTCCCTTCCGTGGAAAAACCCTGCGTAATATGAACGAACTATTTTTCTTTACCAAATGACTTCGATTCTTCGGAATGTATCATTAATTTGCTACTCCTATATATTAAGAGTGTTGAGCGCTTCATGTTTTAATTCATGTTTTAGACTGACTGTTATTCAAATGCTTTGCAATTTTCTATTTGCATAGAATTACAATGGTAATCTCTTATATATCTAATACAATGATTGGAATGGTTCTTGTCTCTTGACGCTTGTTCATTCTTTCAATCCGCTGATGCTATACATAGTTTTAATACTAAAGTTCAGTTAAGTTGAACCTTATATATATCTCTGTTAGGCAGATAAGTTCAGTTAAGTTGAACCTTATACATATCTCTGTTAGGCAGATAATCATGCAGGCAACCAGAAACAAAGCAAAACAATGGCTTTTTCTCTCTCACTGGTCGATGAAACAATGGCTGGCTGGCTTTGCTACGAATCTACGTTATTACATATCTATTACATATCTTTGTATCTCTGTTAGGCAGATAATCATGCATGCCATCAGAAACAAAACAAAACAATGGCTTTTTCTGGCTCGCTGGTCGATGAAACAATGGCTGGCTGGCTTGCTAAAGGTAGGGACTAGCTGCCACGCAGCCTGCCTTGTTTGGTTATGTTATCACGGTAACTACAAGTCTCTGTAAATGAGGTGTAAATGAGGTATAGTGTCATCTGGAAAATTCAACCGAAGTTTAATGCCATTGATAACTCAACTTTTGGGAGTCATTGAACAACAAAAGTGTAACTACTTGGCAGGATGTTACCGTCATGTTTATACGCTTGCGGTCAAAGTGGGAGATGATATCATAGGTGCCCAATGAAAACATCCATATAATTTTACGATTTTTATGTTCGGTAAAATAGAAGTGCTTGAAAGGATCAACGCAAGAAAGCATCGCATAGGGTAGACTAAGTTCAGAGCATTGATAAGTCGGTCATATTGTTGTATTCAACATTAAAACAGAAATCTATTCTAATATTTTCTTTCAAAATATCATGAAAGATAGATTGAATTTCCTAGGTAATGGAAAAATCATTAACCATGCCCTCCATCTTGGATGTAAGTTGTGAACCACACTGAACCTTCAACTTTGACAATAAACTATGGTCGGGACTTTCATTTACTATTTTGTTATTGAATAACAATCTGAGAGAAATTTTTTCCCTGCAAAATTTAGATAATAAATATTTATCATCTGCATAGTTAACAAGCTTCACCACTTTTCCCAGCTCAATGTCAATATGTTCGTCTTCATGAGACATCCCTTTTAACTAGAGTATTACAAAATGTAGCCAACAAATTTTCAAACGGTAATTCCTGCAACTTCTTTATTGCATATTACGACGAATTCTTGTACTAGAGCATTTCCAAAAAGATTATTGTCTTCAAATGCATTCTTCACAAAATCCATGTGTGTCATGCAATTCCATAACCTGGTGCACAAATGAATCAGAATTTTCTTGTATGCCCTCTGTATCTTTAGCTTTTATAGCATCTTCTAAGCATTTAATTACTATCGTTCCTTGGCTAGTTATGTGTTCTGAAAAAGTATTGGCTATTGGTTCCAAACCCTTTGGTAATACACAAAATAGCCGTTACATCCTTGAAAGATCTTTTTTTTCTCCTCTAGCAAGGCATGGGAGCCAGATTCCTTCATCAACCTCTTTTTTTGGATAGGTTTTGACATCAATGACAACTTCTTTCAACCATCTGGATCTAACCATATTTGGTTTTGATAATGCTTGGCCTTTGCTTTGACATCAATGACAACATCTCAACTATCTCCCCTTTGTCATTGATGGATATACTCTTACCATTTCCCCCTTTCAGTATTCGCTCCCTCTTTGACAGCGGTGGAAAATGGGGTGCTCCGATAACACTATCTCTCATTTTTACTGCATCTTTGCAATACTTCTTGACATGTGTTCCCCCTATCTGAGTCATCTCCTTTGTTTATTTCATTGTAACCTTCTCAATCTCCCCCTGGGCTTATGCTTCAAATTTTTATCTTCTCATCTAGATTCAAGATAGGTTCATCAAGATTTTTATTATCAGCATCCAAAACCTCTCCAGAAGTTGGATGTTGAGCAAACCCACAAGAATCCATTACTTCCCTGCACCTATTCTTACAAGGAAATCCTAATCTTGTTGCTTGGATGATGCGTGGCAAAACTTCTTGTGAGGAATTAGTTTCGAAATACTCCTCTGATGTGATGAATGATATAAGAGGAAAATTTCATTGAGTACTTTATCAATGGTCCCACAGGGAGGTGTGTTGATAGCACACTAGAACTTCTCAAAGTTATCTTGGCAATTAGCACAATCTGTAAGTTCTGCTCCAACATATCGTTGCAATGATAGACCTTCAAAATAACTTTTTGTAGTGAAGGATTTAAAAGCACATTCAATAGGTTTAGTTTTAGAATCGCGGGACTTTGTGTTATTAGAATAATCTGGTGTAGCCAAAAAGGCCTTTGAATCTCTGAGCACATTGCATTATATTGCATTATGTTTTGCATATACTTTACCAACTTCTTTCAGAAAATCCTTTTATGACTATAGTGTCAAAAGGGAAATGTCTTCCACTGATTTCTGATTGGATGGAATCTGAATCTAGCAAGTACAGGCTATTTCTTTCCAACAGCGATGTCCATGTGCATATGGTGATAAATATCAGCATAAACTTCATTGAATTCCTATGTAAATTTCCTGCCATTACTGCTACGGTGAAGTGATTTTGACCCCTATACTTCATTGCACCAATTGCATCTTGAAGTTTTATATGAAGATACACATAGACTAGAGAGACCAGAAAAATAATCCTCTAAAAATAAATCACAGACATGCTTATCCCAAATCAAATGGAACAACTCCTTTATTGACAATCACATACTAGTGATTGTTGCATTCAGGTTACCACAATCCAAACTGATGGATAAATATTTTTGCAACAAATGTTGACACTGCTTTGGCCCAAATCAAGCATATTCCAAAATCACCTCCTTTTTCTAGAGGAACCTTCATAAGAGTTTCTTATATACTTCTTACAACTCTATACAACCTAGTCATCTTTGCCTTGGAGCACTCAACCTTTGAAGATTCTTTAACAATTTGTGCATTGAGAATGCAAGACCAAGTCATGTTCTTCTATTTTTGGCTATTTTTGTTTTCTTCTCCAAACTTTGGTGGACTTTTCTTTGTTCCTAGTAGGAATATTTTCTTCTTTGACTTGCT
This sequence comes from Pinus taeda, assembly GCA_000404065.3. Taxonomy (NCBI): domain Eukaryota; kingdom Viridiplantae; phylum Streptophyta; class Pinopsida; order Pinales; family Pinaceae; genus Pinus; species Pinus taeda. The sequence continues at coordinate 132,057 of APFE030459617.1, read as the reverse complement.
TACGAGACCATATCATGTTTCTTCTGCAATCACATGCCATGTGTCCAAGATTATGACATTTTTATCATTCTATATTGTACATGAACAATGGAGCAAATTAATCATAGCTTCTATTGTAACCAATAGCTCTCTTGGTTTTATAGGTTGAAGAGTGATTTCTGGATGACTGATAAGGACTTATTTATGCTATAATCACTCTTTTATAGGCCCTTCAATCTCTTGCCTTATGTCTAAAATTAGTACATGAAAAACAATGTCCAAAGAATGTCCAAAGAGAATGGTTTGATACCTGGATGAGAAGACATCCCTTTATGATTTCCTAAAATTTCTTTGTCTTGGAAGAGGTTACATTCTTGGTTGATTCTCATTGTTAATTGCATATAGAGAAGATTCATTTAGGACATCAGCATAACTTCTTGAAAAGGTACCACTTGCAACATTCTTCTATATTTCATTGTGATTTTTCCTTTGAAGGACAATGACTTTGCTTTCAGGTTTTTCCTCAAATTTAGCCTGTGGGGATTTAGGGCTTGCATCTTTTTTGCATGGAGATTAACATGTATAACCAAGTACCCTTTTGTCAAATGGTGATCTCTAATAGTTGAGAATGCCATCCAATGATTGAAAACTCTTCAGATTCTTTCATATCTTGTCAACTTTATTTCTCAATGAGACACTCTCTTCTTCAAGCTTCTAACAATCTTATTTTCTCTTCACCAATTCGATCTTCATTACTTCTCCCATTTTCTTTGCTTCCTCTACTTGGAGTCTTACGAGGACAACTTCTTCCTTGTCTTACGAGGACAACTTCTTCCTTTGTACTATCAAGGCCATGATTCTTCTCTTCAACGTCTTGCATCTTCTTTACAAGTTCTTCATTTTCATTTCTCAAACTATTTATTTATTTTAGTGTAGCCACAAGATCTCGTTTAAGGTCTACTTCAACCTCTACTTTAGAATCTTATCCATCTTCATGGTCTTCTATGCTTTTGGTGTTTTAAATTTTTCCTTCATTACTATCCTTTGATTCTTGATCATTTTTATGTTCTTGTTGAATATACTTTGGCTCTAGCTTAGTAGATATAAGGGCAGATTTTACATAGAGCTTTTCTAGTTTTTCCCAAAGACTTTTGGTTCAAGAACATTGAAGCACCTTAAATTTTACATAATCTGATAGACTACTCAATATCACTTTCATCACTTTTGTATTGTATGTTTTTGACTCCTATCTAGTTGTGCTTCCAGTAACAATTGATTCCCATACCTCACAACCAAGACTCATAAAATAGTGCCTCATTTTGACTCTCCACAAATCATACTTTGTTCCGTCAAACAAAGGGGATGGGAAAAGAAAAACTTTCTTCAATGATATTTAGAAGATTTTGACAACATAGCATTTGACAATACATTTCTTTCTTGACTTTTCCATCTACTCTTTTGGGATATTCCTTCCAGTTGTTAGGTTGTGACTAAAGGAACCCACTCTAATACCAATTTATGAAAACTGACACAAACTATTTATAATTGATAAAAAAAACACTTTCAACTTTTCTTAATATATAAAGAGTAAAATCAAGTTTATCAGCTCCAACTAAAACTTTCATAGGCACTAACCTACGGGAGACACCAATCCCCCAATCAAGCACCAACTCAGTGAATTCATGGGCACCAACCCATAGGAGACACCAATCCACTGCTAGGCACCAACTCAGACCTCACAAGAACCAACCTGAAAGGAGGCTACATTCTCCTGCCTAGCACCACCCTACCACCCTGATAAGATAAATGAAGATCCTCTCAACCTTGATAACAAAATAAGATAAAACCTGCTGCCATTGATCACTAGCTTTCATTTGTTGCCTCCTTCATAGGGACGTGATCTGCCTCTACTAGATCATCCTCATATTCCTTCTAACATCTTCACTGGATATTTCTGATTCATTTCTATAGCAGCATCATCCTTCCAAGAAACCTTAACTTCAGCCAGCTAAATACTAGTAACTTCACCAAAATTTGTGCCAGAATCACTTAAAAAACTCTCTAAAACCTTTGCTAGACAAAGTACCAGAACATTTTCTAAGATTAGCACATGAATTTATGTTAGAATGCCTCAGATATTTCGCTTTAGTGAGTCAGAAAATTTGTTGGGGTTTGCACCAGAATTTTTGCCACGGAAAACCACAAAAACTTCATAAGATTCTTCTTAAACCACACCAATTTGCCTCAGAACCCTTCACAGCTACCTCAAAAGACTTGTATCATCCGAGTTGGTAAAATGACGAATTCAACCACATATTTATACACGTCTAGCCGCATTTTGGAGCTGACCTGTAATTCATTTGTGGAGCCAACTTGTAAGACTTTGTCCATTTCATTTGGTTATGGTATCACAGTAACTGCAAGTCTCTATAAATGAGGTACAGTTTCATATGAAAATTTCAACTGAAGTTTAATGTCTTGATAACTCAACCTTTGGGAATTGTTGAACAACAAAACGCAACTTCTTTGTAGGTTGTTGCTGTCATGTCTAAAAGCTTGCGATCAAAGTGGGAAATGATATCATAGGTTCCCAATGAAAATATCTATCTAATTTTAAGATTTTTATGTTTGGTAAAATAGAAGTGCATGAAGAGCTTAGCGCAAGCAAGCACCTCATATGGTAGATTAAATTTTTACCGTTGATAAGCTGGCCACATTGTTGTATTCAACACTGCAATGGAGAAATCTATTCTAATAGTTTCTTTGGAAATATCATGAAAGTTACATTGAATTTCCCGGGAAAGGGAAGAATCATTAACCATGCCCTCCATCTTGGATGTAAGCTATGAACCACACTGAACCTTCAGCTTTAACAACAAACTCCACTTAGGACTTTCATTTACTTTTTTGTTATTGAACAGTAATCTGAGAGAAAGTTTTTCCCTACAAAATTCAGACAATACATCTTAATCATTGCATACTTTAACAAGATTAACCTTTTTTCCATCTCAATATCAATATGATCGTCTTCCTAAGACATCCCTTTTACGTAGTGTATTACAAAATGTAGCCAACAACTCTGTAAAGGTAATTCCTGCCTCTTCTTTATCGCATATTATGGTGAATTCCTGTACTATACTGTTACCAAAAATATTATTGTCTACAAATGCATTCTTCACAAAATCCATATATTTGTCATGCAATTCTGTAACCTAGTTCAAAAATGAATCCGAATGTTATTGTATGCCCTTTGTATCTTTAACTTTTATAGCATCTTCTAAGCATTTAATTATTGGTGTTCCTTGGCTGGTTATATCTTCTATAAAAGTATTGGCTATTGGTTCCAGTCTCTTTGGTATCGCACAAAAAGGCTTGTACGTCCCTAAAAGATATTGTTTTCGCCTTATAAACTTGGGTCCTTCAGTAACTTTTTCTTTTTCCTAGGTTTTGATATCAATGACAACTTCTTTCAACCATCATGGCTCAATAATAACTTCTTTCAACGATCTAACTTTAACCATATTTGTCTTTGACCATGATTGGCCCTTGCTTTGACATCAATGATAACATATCAACAAAATATTGTTTGTAGGATAGCAGAATACTGAGGATGATGAGAATATTGCTCTTTCAAGTCAAGCAATGATGAGGAAAGGTTCAAGTAGCAAGGGTGAGGAATCAACCTCACATCCCAAGAAGGACTTGAATAAGGTCAAGTGTTTTTCCTATCATAAGAAAACACACTATGATTCATAGTGCCTAGAGAGGAAGAAAGGCGTAAAGGACACACAATCAACAGTAGTTGCATCAGCAAAAACTCAAGAGGATATTTCCAAGAAGTTTGAAACTAAGTTCTCACTAATTCTTACATCCCTTTTTGCTACCCCTCTTGGAATTGTAACTATGAATTGTAATGCATGTAAATATTGTTGAAATGTAACCAATGACTAGGTTGGAGGAGTGGATAAGGATTCATAGGTCTGAGGAGGAGGAGTTTTTGTGTTGAGTGTAAGCCATTGCATTTATTGTATCCAACTATTTCCCTAAAGAATTTATGGCTTGTTGGTGCAAGCTTTGAAATATATATGGGCTTCTTGAGCCAAGGACAAACCCATATAGTCCCTGTCTCATGAAGCGTGTTGGGTGGTAAACAAGAAAAAGAATGGAGAGGAGGAATTATGAATTGGAGATGGAGGGCCCAAAAGAGAGGGAGACAAACCAAGAAAAAGGGGGAACTCGCTAAAGGAACAAAGGAAAGAGAACTTAGAAAAGAAAAGAACAATGTGAAAATGAACTTGGTTGTGTGACTTGGGGACAACACTCCTTGTGATTCATGGTGCATTTTTATGTGTTAACAAGTAGTTTCCAATGAAGGCTCAATGGAGGAATACTCATAGTTATTGTTGTCTATACTGGTAAAATTCTATGTGCTTGCCTTGGGGATGATAAACCACTAGAGCTTGTTGAATGGAAAATGGTGTTGAAAATAATACTGAGAGGGGGGGGGGTGAATCAGTATTATCAGGATAATTATTCTTTTTCAAAAACAACCGTTGTACACTACTTTAATTTAATAAACCAGCGTATGTACGCGATTATGCAGAAAGAAACCCGCGTATACAGAACATGCTTTTACTTTACTTTAAACTTTCAGATGATGATTGTTAGTCAGTGATGCAGAATCAAATAACAGTATCCAGAGACAGTAAAACAGAGCAGAAAGATAATCACTCACAGAAACACCAGATATAAGGTGGAAACCCAATGTGGGTGAAAACCACCTGCTGCAATTCGTCTCTATCTTTCTTTAAATTAGAAACTTCTGTTTACAATGTACTGGTGCAGTCCTTTACCAGTACGCAGGCTGCAACCTGCAGAGAGCTACAAATCTTTCTCATTTTCCAGCTTTCCTGGAAGGGAGCTACAACCCCCTTTGCTCTTGCACTAGCCAAGATACTAGTACATAGGTGTTGGCCTACAGAAGGATACAACCTTCTCTTTCTTCCAGGGATCAATTTTCATCAATTTCAAACTGGATCCACAATCATCAAAAATCAACCAATCTCTTTTCCACCAAACTAGATCTGAAACAAGTAGATACTCCTCTGATAGCTGTACACAGAAAACTGTACCAGAAACCATATAGCAGAAACAGAACCCAAAATCCAGCAGTAATAAGCAGAAACAGCCAGATCACAGCTTAAAGCATATACGCAATTTTAACAGTCTGTAACTTGCGTGCATATGCCTCTGCGTATGGAAACATCCTGCGTATACGCGTCTTCACTTCATCTAAATGGCGTGTATACGCGCCTTCGCTTCACTGAACCTGCGTACAGATCTATAAAAGACAATATACTCTTCCAGATATTCAATCACTAAATAACCCAGATTATCAGACTTATAGATCAGACGAGCGCCACATCAAGCAGATCAAAATCATACAAAGATACTATTGTAGAGCCTCTATTCTACACCTACTTATCTACCATTTTCCTCAATCTTTCCTTATCTTTCCTTATCTTTTGCCTCATTTTCACCATAAAACCACCCAGATCATTACATTAGGT
>APFE030459617.1:56821-117895 GCA_000404065.3 Pinus taeda | reverse complement strand
AATCAGTATTAGCAATTTAAAAAAAATTTACTTCCATAAACAAATTGATATACACTACTTCTGTTAATTAAACCTGCGTATATATGCATCTGTGTTTAGAGAAAACCACGTATATCTTGCAGACTTCTAATTTAGTTAGTTGATCTTAATCTGTGTATCAGAACCATAAAATAGTAATCAAGTGCAGTAAACAGTACAGGCAATCACACACATGAACACAAGATATAAGGTGGAAACCCAATGTGGGTGAAAACCACTTGCTGCAATTCGTCTTTATCTTCTTTTAATAAGAAACTTCTTTTTATAATATTTCTATACTGGTGCAGTCTTATACCAGTACGCAGGCTTCTACCTGCAGAAGGTTACCACCTTCTCTCGTTCTCCAGCTTCTCCTGGAAGGGAGCTACAACCCCCTTAACTCTTGTACTAGCTAATGTACTAGTACACAGGTACTGACCTACAGAAGGCTACAACCTTCTCTTTTCTTCCAGGGACCACGTTTCATAAATTTTCAGACTGGATCCATCAATAACATCAATCAAACATCAAATATATATGCATCAACCAATCTCCTTTGCACCAACCAAAACTAAATCAACCACTCACTTCTCTGAATATTGTAACAAAAATACAGTAACAGTAACCAGAAACCAATCCTGAACCCAGAACATTTCAGCGATAAACAGAAGTAGCTAAAACATATCTTATGAGATGTACGCTACTTCAATAAGTAGAAACTGCATGCATATGCTGTTATATTAAGGCAAACCTGCATATACACCGTTTTGAATTATCAAACCATTGTGTATACACGTCTTTGCTACGCTGAACCTGCGTATAGATCTGTAAAAGATAATTTATCCTTTTCAACTATTCAGACATCAGTTATACCCAAATCATCAGATTTACAGATCAAGACATGCGCCAAATATAAAAGATCAAAATCACACAAAGATACTTCTCTTCAAGCCTTAAGATCTTGACCCATCAATAGAACTTATCCTTCTTCTAGCACTCAAGTTCCTCCTTGATTCAGATCCAGCTATGCACCATAACCCAATGATCAGTATTCTAGATCTTGTTCTTCATAAGATATTCAATCCTTGAGTACCTTTGCCTAATGATCTCCTTCCCCTTTTATAGTCTTAGGCCTTACTCAATACCATGGTCCAAAACCACTTAGAACCAATACTTGGGACCCAATACCTGGGTTCAACACTTCAGACGAGATACCGTGGTCCAAAACCATAGGTCCAAATACCAAAGACTAAATACCATGGACTAAAAACAAGGTTTCCCACATGTACGTGCTTTTCTTTGCATGAAAGTGTGTGCATATGCATACGTGCCTTTTGATCGATGATCCCGCGTGTATATGCAGCTTGGTCAATGGGAACCTGCGTATACCTTCTTTTCCTTTATTCTGAGAGCCTGTGAGCCTGAACTGTCATCTAAATGATTTGTCGAGTGAGTTGCCATCAAGGACAATACCTGTGCCATAATGCCAAGCCTGTGTTATAATGCCAACAAAGTCGAGTAGGAGAGAATGAGAAAGATCCGTATAAATAGGTGAGTGTCTAATGTACAAAACTAACCGACTATATGATCATTCGAATTAAAATTGAGAAGAAATATTAGTATATATTATAGCAGATATAATTCATCCAACGGGACATTAAATTAATGATAATATTAAGTAATATTGGATTATATGATATAATATTTTCGTTATTTTTAATGTTTAATGTAATTGAAGAAGCTAATGTGTTATTATTATGTTATTCTTTAGTTAAAAATAAATAAATAAATAGATTTGATGTTGTTGGATATGAAATTACAAAATATTAGCTAGTTAGGTCATTACGTTGCAGGTTGTAGGCTTGAATGGTAGACCCTCAGGTTGTGTGAAAGTCATATGTATTATTTGGAAAATAGTGTCGAATGCAGGTTGCATACCTATAGAATAGGAAATTTAGAGCAATGTTATGCTTCGTTAAAGACTCGAGAAAACTCCTTGAAATCCCTTGAACCCTATTTAAACGCAAGAGAACTTGCAACTTGTCGAACTCTCGTATTAATGATAATCCATAGTGATTAGACTTGGTGGCAAAGATTAGCGATAATCTTGTGTCGTACCTCCTTTTCCAAGTTATCAATCCTCTGTATGGATAAAGGTGTGATTCCAATGTAGGTGTTTATAGATGAAAGGAGCCACATTCATGCCTCTCATTAAGCGTTGAGCTTTGGGGGAGCCCCTTGTGGACTTGGGTATGATTGACAGTAAGCACAGCATACATTTGTTTGGTATCTAACGTGTTCATGTAACAACCAAAAGTCGTATACACAGTGGAAATATTTAAAATACTTCATAGACAAAGACATCCATCGTAGGATAGTAATTGTAAATTGTATATTCTGTAAATAATTAATGTAGGATGAGTACAAATGAGAATGAGAGTCCTGTATATATAGCTAGGTAAGTACCCTTTCACGAACAGGCATGTCTCTAAGACATGCCTTTTCAATATTAACTAACTAACTATTAGTTAATTTACTTACTATTTATTATTATATTTATAGTATTATGATTATTATTTATTATCTATTTCTATCTATGTGTACATAATTTATGTTCATAACATTGACTTCCCCTTCAAAAATATTTGTCCTCAAAGCTTGTTGATGGAAGGGCTTGGTCTCTTTGTTTGATACGAGTGTCTCCTCATCTCAAGACAATCATCTTTGTCAATACAATTTGGTATGATCCTTGGAGAGATATACAAAATTTTCGTACTGAGAACGGATCAGACCATCCTAGATTGATCTTCTACGGAAACAAATTTTGTGATGAATCGTTATCGTGGGACTGGATTCTGCAAACTTCAGTATTCCTGGAAACATAAACTTGTCGTTTATTTTATGAGTGATATTGGTAAGTACATTGATTGGAAAGTCTTATCTTTTGATTCGAATGTCGATACATAGTTCTTTTGGTTGGACTTCCCCTTATCGTATTAGTGGTTGATTCCTGATTTTCTTCAGGCGTTTTTGTTCTTGAGTTGGACACTGAATCATCATTTGGAATGTTTTTGATATGAACAAGAACCTCTAAGTACGTCTTTACTTTAGTAGGATTTGGATTTGCCTGAGCTGTGAGATTAGTGGGATCGATGTTTGTTTCTTCTCCCCCAACTTGGACTACTACATCTATCGATTTTGATGCTTCTTTTACGACAATTTCTTCAAACCTATTCCTCAATGATTTCTTATCGTCCTGAAGTTTTTTAATCTATTTGAGAAATATTTTTGTTATGATTTTTGAGACGTAAGCATTCCTCATTTTCTGAGTCAACATTATTTTAGTCTTCAAGCTTCTTGTCTTTTAAACACTTGATTTGTTCTAATAATTTTTTGTTAAGGTCTTTTAAGCATAAATTCTCCTCTTCTTTCTTTGATAGAATTTCCTTCAATTTTTAGTCAAAAATTTCATTTTCTTGTTCTAACTTGTGCTTCTTATTTTTACATGTTTTGGCTTGTGCAATAAATTTCGCATGGTGGTTCCTTCGATGCCAAATTTATTCGTTGCATTCTATTTATTTTGCATGAAACTGATCTGCGAGATCTTTATATTTCTTCTCTAAGGCTTCACTCTTTCGTTGAAGTTTTGTAATCTCTTCCTTTAATTTTTTAATTTATGTTTGGGCGCTCTCTTGATATTCTTCTAACGTAAACAATCTTCGACATTCGGGACAAGGTATTGTGCAATTTTTATAAATCGATAAATATTGATCTCCTACTCCATAAAATGGACATTTGGTCCAAAATGTAGAATTGTGTATGGAATCCATAGTTTCTCTATCCATCTTCAAATTAGACTCTATCCTCCTCAGTGATGAACTTTCTTTTGTATTTTTCGCTAAGGTAATCCTTTCTCTTCTTCTTAACTTTATGCTTCAAGTTTTTTTTTTTATAAGACAGACTTTCAAATAATATATAATAAAATAATATAATATAATATATATATATATAATATATATATATATATATAATATAGATCCTCTTTTCCTCCTTTTTTTAATAATCTTTAACTTTTTTAATAATTAAATAAGTTTTATCTAATTAAGTAGTATATATAAATTTTTAATAATAATTAAATTTAGATATAATAAATTATCAAAATTTGATTAAGTATATATATATATTAATAAAAATATATATAAAATATATATATAATATATATATCAATTAAATTAATTCAATTAATTTAAATTAATGACTTGGCTTAAACGACAACAACGATATGGAGGGATGTACGATGCAATTATTAATTTTGGTTTGTTCTGACAGTCAACAACAACGTGAAAGCATGATGGTGATAGGGTCATGGTTTGGTGCAGTGGACTGGGTGTCAAGTAAGGCAGCATCGGGGTTGCAGCGAATGGGAGGTGGTAGCGACAAGAGCCTGCATCGATTTATAGTGGGGAAATCATGGTCGGACCAATTAGCGGAACTAGGATGATGGTGTCAGGTGACAGGGGAAAATAGAACGGAGAGGGGAACTACGGCTTGTTTTATTTTTTACAGTGGACGACAAGTGAAACGGGCTATGGCGGCTTATGGCCTCTGGTCGACAGCTTGGTCATTGCTATGCAGTGTATATATATTTTGATATATATGTTTTGTTGATATATATATAATGTGTTTTGATATATATATTTTTCGTTAATATAATTTTTTTGTTTTTTTGTTTTTTGTATTTCTTAATATTATATATATTATATATTATATTATAGTTTATATATATATATAATATATATATATATAATGCCAAGGGCCTAGTAGCAAAACTAGCAGGATGGAGAACCTCCACTATGTAGCGAACGCTTGAATCTTGACAGCAACAATGTTAACAAAGTTTGATGGCCAAAGGCCAGATCAGATGTGGCTGTGATACCAATGTAATGACCAAAAGTCGTATACGCAGCGAAAATATTTAAAATACTTCGTAGATAAAGACATCCAATCGTAGGATAGTAATTGTAAATTGTATATTGTATAAAGAATTAATGAAGGATGAATACAAATGAGAATGAGGGTCCTGTATGTATAGCCACGTAAGTACCCTTTCACAAATAGACATGTCTCTAAGACATGCCTTTTCATTATTAACTAACTAACTATTAGTTAATTTACTTATTACTTATTATTATATTTATATTATTATGATTATTATTTATTATCTATTTTTATCTATTTTTATCTATTTTTACATAATTTATGTTCATAAAAGTTCATGCCTCCCATTTAGTGTCTAGCTTCAAAGGAACCCCTTGTGGACTTGGGAGTGATTGATGTAGAGCATGACAGAAAACCTTTTATGTCTATAATGTGGAAACGTGAATTTATTTGAAGGGTTCATCCCTATGGGACCCACGACCCAAACTAAGGTGGTAGAGGCCACAAGAGCTTGGAAAGGTTACGTGGACGCCACATGGGTAGGATGATGTGGTAAGTATGTTATCATGTCACGTTGTTAGCATGACATGTAGCAAGCAGAAACAACCTTTTTGGACAGCCAAGTGGTTGGATTTTTGGACGACACATGGCACTGCCAGATGGGTGTGATGTCAACAAGATGTTATGAAGGTAGGGCGACATAGAGTTAGATGAAGTAGAATGTGTGCAACCATGTGGATGCCCAAGTGTTGCCACATGACACATCACATCATCTCACACCCCACCTATCTAAAGATTCATGATGTTTTCATTTGCCTCTTGTCGTGAGTAATAGAGAGTGTGACGTCAAACTTGGTGTTTCAAGATGGGAAGTTCCAGTCCATGCCTTATGTCTAGCATCAGGCTTAGCTGAGTCTATTTTGATGGTAGGTTTGATTAATAGATGGTTTGACAGTATGGACATTTGTCAATCAATGACCAACAACTAATGGATAGCATACCCCCCCCCCCCCAACCTAGTTAATTATCGGGACGGTACAAGGGTCCCACTATGAATTACAGGTCATTGTCTAATCCTAAGCATCCATGCCAACGCTAAGTTGTGAGGTTTTTAATATGTTGGTCACATAACGTACAATCCGAGCACATAGTTTTGATTGGAAAGTCTTCTCTTGTTATTCAGGAGCACATAACGTACAATCTAGGAATCAAATTGAGGTAAAGTTTATGTCATCGGAATATTCTTGATGACTTAGATGTGATGGTGCTCTCCAAAGTTAATTCTACTAAATTTGGGAGAAAAATAAATTTTGTAACCCCATTTCTGTAATGTGACCTTTGGGGTTGGGTTTATTAAAAGTAACATCTCCCATCAGTCTGGGAAGTCTAAGGGGGTGGGATGGAGTGTTACAAAGTGGTATCAGAGCACCCAGGTTCAACATTTGGACTAAATGGGCCTTAAATAATAAATGTGAGGGACTTTGTTAAGAGTTACAAAAGGACTGTAAAACTTAAATTATAAGAGAATGTAGGATTTCACAGTGATCATCAATCTTTTTAGTCCTTGATGATGGGTTGAGTTTGCACCCAAAACGTTGGACAAGCTAATATTCAAACAGATTTCTTCCAAAAGTTTCTAACAAAAGTTAAATTGCTGTTTGTTTATATACATGCATGTATGTTAATTTTGAAAGCATGACTAATATATATATTGATATGGTATTGTGTTCATTTGTTAATTGGCATATTAATCCAAAATTGAATGTTTCAACTAGCTTCAACAGACTCACTACAAACATGCCAAGGTTTCAGATGATGATTAAATATGATTTTTGTGATTAATTTCAACTAATAGTTATGTGTATGTAAAAGCACATAAGGAGGCTCAAGAATGAAAAGAGAGCAAAGGGATGAGCAGAAGAATGGTGCAATATAACATTGATAGATCCCATCATAGTCATGAATAAGAGTTAGTAAGAAAGGAGAGAGAGGATAACTCCACTGACTGGATGGACACCCTTAGAATTTTAAGGTCTAAGCTAAGAATTTGCAAGGCTAACAATGAAAAGATTGTCAAAGCATAGGAGAAGTAAGAAGAAGTGAATGTAGTTATACTACAAATCTGATCAAATTTACAAAGGTAAAAGAAAAGTGAGCTCGAAGACAACTACCTAGGGAAATATAATTTCAAGCAAAGTCCATCTATGATCCGGATTTAAACAGGAACGCAACAAATTACAGAGATAACCATATACACAAATATGCAGTGGAAATAATACTTCATTTCATTAATGGAAAATACTGAAATATGCTTACAATCAGAAATGGAAATAAACTAGCTAGGGCGATGGTAGCTTATCTCTGAGAAGAGATGTGATGGGTACATGCCTCTGAACTGTGTTACAATGAGGCTCAAAGGCCTATTTATTGTTGAGAAACAATGAAAAACCCTTCACATTCCAAAACCTAACCCTAGGAGATGAAACGCCAAACTGTGGGCCCCGTTTGGGGGTAAGTTGGTACATCAACTTCCCGGGGTCGTAACTTTAGCATATGATCTCCGTTTGACGCGTACAATAGCTCATTAGAAAGATCTATTCGAGTACTATCATTGTTGGAACGGGCAACATGGGTTCATTCCATGGACCCATGTTGCCCCGGATTCCCCAAAAACGTCGTTTAGGGCCTCAAAACGACTCCGGAAGTTCAGGACCCGAAAAATTGCTAAAAATAGTAAGTTGTGCTACAATTAAGGAAACTGAAAATGCTGAGAAAGACAATGGTGGGGGTCCAAGTGGACTTGGCAGGTGGCCACCAATATCCACCTGGATCAATCTAGCCCTTAGAAGCAAGAAGTGGGAGCCAATGGAGCAGAAGGTTGAAAATGAAAAAAAAAATAGATAGGAAAGTGAGGATACAATTAGAGGAGAAACTCCACTTTGTACTCCAAAAAGAAGGATAGGCAATCATGAGCAATTGTCTAGTTCTGCAACTAAGAGATATATACAGAAGAAAATGAAAGAGATGGATTTAATGCTAGAAGAATTCGAGAAGTCAAAACCTCAAGCATTTGATGGAGAGGTGAAGAAGGTCGAGCAAGTAGAAGCATGGTTGTTGGGGGTGCAGAAATATTTTAGGGTGCATAACTACTAAGATAATTTGAAGGCTAAAGTATAAATTTTCATCCTAAAAAGCAAGGTTGATATCTGGTGGGAAGACTTGAGGAATGTCGAAGACATTGGGGAGAAAGAGTTTCCATGGAGGAGATTCGAGAGATATTTTTGGGAGAAGTACTTATTCGAAAGGCACTATGATAGCAAGGTGAAAGAGTTTTATGAGTACAAATTGTGGTAGCTTACAGTGAATGATGAATACACAAGCCGATTTATGGAACTGCTAAGGTATGTACCTTACATCAAATATGTGAACACAAATATCAAGAGGTATCTCATTGGACCGCCACATTAATTTAGGGAGAGCATTGAGTTTAATGAGCCTAAAATGCTAGAATGTCATAGCGAGTGACATTGCAAGGAATGAGAAAATATGTGACTTTTTAGAAAATATAAACCCTACAAATGAAGAGGTGTAGTAGGAAGGAGTGTGAATTGTACATTATCCAAATGACCAACAAGTCAGAAGCTAAAAGAGAATGGATGGAAGAGAATCCAATATTAAAGCATTTCAATTATGTGTTTCCTAAGGAAATTCTAGGATTTCCACCAAGAAGAGAGATTGATTTCTCGATTGAGTTATTTCCACGATCAGCAACAACATCAAGAGCTCTATATCGCATGAGCACACCAGAGCTAGTGGAGCTAAAACTCCAATTAAAAGAAATGTTGAACTAGGGATACATCAAACCTAGCAGATCACCTTGGTAATCACTAGCATTGTTCGTAAAGAAAAAGGACATCACCCTAAGGTCATGCGTTGACTACAAACAATTAAAAAAATCCACCAAGAGAAGGCATCCTCTACAAAGGATTGATGACTTATTTGACTAGATGAGATGAGTTGCAGTATTCTCGAAGATAGACTTGAGATCGTGGTACCATCATGTAGAATTAAAAATGAAGACATGCACAAGAATTCGTTCAGAAGTAGCTATGGGCATTATGAATTTGTGATGGTTCCATTTGGACTCACCGATGCTCCAACAACATTTATGTGCTTCATGAACAATGTTATTTTCCCATATTTGGACAAGTTCATGCTAGTCTTTTTAGATGAAATATGATTTATTATAGAACAAAGGAGGGAAATGAAGAACAGTTGGCAATAGTGTTACAACTACTAAGATACACAAGCTCTATGCCAATTTTATGCAACCAGCTTACAAAATAGAAGAAAAGATAGATCAACGACTTCAAAATCAGCCTCTTCAAGGGGCAACCACCTTTACATTAGACAAATGAACAATTCTTGGATGATACAAATAACAAGACCTCCTTTCTATATATAGGAGTCTAAGGGTTCACAATATAATTAGAGCCGACATAACAATAATAATGTAAGGGAACAACAATAAAAATAGTGGGATTCTATGGGGCACAATAATAACAATATGGGGATGACATGGGCACAACAATAATAATAAGGGGCTACAGTGACAATAATAATAAGGGAATACACTAGTATTATAGGGACCTAACATTCCCCTCTCCTTCAAAAAAGTGTTTTCCTCAATGCTTGAGTAGTTCTAGATGCTTCTGTATAAAATTTTCATCCTCCCATGTGGAATCTTCAACGGGTAAGTTCTTCCACTTGATGAGATACTCTGAAATTGATCGATTTCGTAGTTGTCAAGTCCTTGTTTCAGTGACTGCTTCAGGTTCCAATATGATTTTTCCTTCCTCATCAAGTTCTAACAATATTGTTTGAATTGGGAGCTTGTCACCTATAACCTTCTTTAAGCATGAAACGTGGAAAACTAGGTGCACTCGGGAAGATGCAGGAAGTTCCGCTTTGTATGCCATAGTACCAATCTTTTGCAACACCTTGTATGGACCATAATACTTTGGTGATAATTTATTATCCTTCTTAGTTTGATTGAGGTACATATGTTTGTACGGTTGTAGTCGTAGAAATACCCAGTCACCTACAACAAAACTTCTTTTGCTGCGATGTTGATCTATCTGTTGTTTCATTCTATTATGCGCCAAAGTTAGGTTATCCTTTAAGAGTTGGAGAAATTTTTTTTGATGCTTCATGTGATCTTCCACTGCTTGAACCTTAGAATTTCCTCTTAGATATGATGTGATGGACAATGGATGATATCCATAAAGTGCCATAAATGGGGTCATTTTTGCTGCAATATCGAAGGAAGTGTTATACCACTATTCAGCCAAAGGCAACCAATTGACCCATTGTGTTTGTTTATCATATACAAAGAAACGAAGATATTCTTCCAAACATTTGTTCACTATCTCAATTTGCCCATCAGATTGAGGATGATAAGATGAGCTATGAGCTAACTAAGTACCGAGACAAGAAAATAATTATGTCCAAAAATTTCCAGTGAAAATAGGATCTTTGTCGCTTACAATAATCTTTGGGTTTCCATGTAGATTTTGAATTACTTCCATAAATGCAGTAGCAACTGCACTGGCTTTAAATGGATGAGATAATGCACAAAAGTGTGCATACTTGGTAAGTCTATCAATTACCACCATGATGAAGCTCTTTCCTTTGGACTTGGGTAAACCTGTGATAAAATCCATTGAAACCTCCTCCCAACGTTGACTTGGAAAGGATAAAGGTTGTAATAGACCTGGGGCCTTAATTGTCTCAACTTTATTTTGTTGGAAAACCAAACATTCCACCATAAACTTTTGAATATCATATTTAAGGCCATCCCAAAAAATTCCTTCTTAACCTTGTGGTAAGTCTTTAATAATATTGAATTCCCTCCTAAGGGACAGGTGTGCATTTCCAGAAGAATCTTTTGTTTGAGTTGGGAATTTTTACAGATGTATAAGTGGTCTTTGTACCATAACGAATCATTTTTCCAACTAAATGTATCAGATGTACTGGGATCTTGTTGCAATTTTTGAATGAGCTCCCACACTTCTTCATTGTTCTTCCATCCATCCCTTGCTTCATTTATCCAATCTAGTTGGATAATATAAATGGCACAAAGCAATGCTTCCACATCCTCATCCTTTCTTGAGAATGCATCTGCAACAACATTTTTCTTCCATTTTTTGTAGATGATTTCAAAGTCATAACCCAACATCTTTGTGACCCATTTTTGCTTCTCTCTAAAGATAATCTTTGTTTATAAAAAGCATTAAGACTATTCATGATCCATTTTTACCTTGGAATTGTCTTTCCCATTAGGTAAGGTCACCATTTATTAAGTGCATGTAGTATTGCCAACATTTCCTTCTCATAAATAGCTTTGTGTAAATAATTTCCTTTGATTGGATGACTTTCAAAAGAAATGGGTCTTTCTTCTTGCATTAAAACAACACCAATTCCATTTCCCGAGGCATCACATTCCACAATAAAGGTTCTTGTCAAGTCTGGTGTAGCTAAGACCGATGCTTGGCACAATGCCTCTTTAAGATGTTCAAAGGCTTTTGTTGCTTCTAGAGTACAAGAAAATGCATCTTTCTTCAGTAATGTTGTTAGAGGTGTTGTTATTCTCCCATTATTCTTAACAAACTTGCAATAATACCCTATCAACCCGATAAATCCTCGCAGATTCTTTATAGATGTGGGGATTTCCATTCCTTAATGGCTATAATTTTGCTAGGGTCTACCTTAACACATTCATGAAAAATATGTATTATTGGCCAGGCATGTAAAAGGATGTTTCTAAGTATATTCTGAGATGTTGGCAGTGTCAACAAGTGAAAGTGGAGTGTATACATCCAATGAGTTTTTTGTAATCAATCCCCATTTCTAAGTGGAAGTGAGAATTCATTTTTGTGGAGTTCATCACAGGACTACCAAAGAAATCTAAATAGCATGATGCCATGAAAGAAATATTTAGATTGCATGGTATACCCAAGAATATCATTTCATATTTGATGCCAAGTTCACCTTGAAGTTTTGGAAGGCATTGTTTGTTGGCTTTGAAACATAGTTGGCATTTAGTATAGTGTATTGTACTCAAATGAATGGATAGAATGAAAGAGAAAACAATGTTGGAAGACATGCTAAGAATGTATTTCATGCATCATCCCAAGAGGTGGGAAAATTTTCTACCTATGGTAGAATTTTCTTACAACAATGGGTACTAGGAATCATTGAGGATGAGTCCTTTTGAGGCTTTATATGGTAGAAAATGTAACACACCCATCAGCTAGAATGATCGAGTGAATAGGGTGCTTCTTAAACTTGATATGCTGAAGTAAATGGAACAAGAAGTAGTTGTTATCCGGCATGAATTGAAAGTATCTCAAGACAAACAAAAGAGCTATGCATATAAGCATAGAATGCATAAGGAATTTCAAGTGGGGGAACATGTTTAGCTCCACATCAAACCAAGGAAGAGTTCACTAATGATTAGGTCTTGTGCTAAGTTAGCACAAAATTATGTGGACCATTTCAAATTTTGGAAAGAATGGGGCCAGTGGCTTATAGATTATCCTTTCTAGCCACAGTGAAAGCACATGATGTTTCTTTACTAAAAAGTATATGAATTATGTTAATCATGTTTTTTATTTATATGTGATACAGGTGGATTATGAGGAAGAATTTCATTGAGAACCATAGTACATTATATATCGGAGGAAGATTGTGAATCGAAAAATCAAACAAGTCAAGGTACAGTGGAAGCACGTTGGACCAGATGAAGCTACTTAGGAAATGGTTCATCAAATGAAGGTATTATACCCATATTTGTTTATTATTTAAGTAAATCCAAAAAGAGTTGTGTGTATATAAATCTTGTTTTGAATTTTGTGTTGAGGTATAGAACATTGAGGACGTTGTTACTCTATCGGGGTGGAGTCTATGATAAACCTTTTTTCTACCCCTCTTGTAAATGTCACTATGAATTGTAATGCGTGAAAATTTTTTGGAAATGTAAACAATGATTGGGCCAAAGGAGTAGACACAGATTCATAGGTATGAGGAGGAGTTGTTATGCTAAGTGCAATCCACTACATTTACATTATCCACCTATTTCCCTGAAGAATTTATGGCTTGTTGGTGAAAGAATTGGATTATGTATGGGCTTCCTAAGCCAAGGGTGATCCCATATAGTCCTCGTCTCATAAATCATGTTGGGTGGTCAACACACAAAGGAATGGAGAGGATGAATTTTGATTTGGAGACAGAGGGCACATAAGAGGGGGAGACAAATAAAGGAAAAGGGGGAGCTCGTGAAAGACGCAAGGGAGAGAGCAATCAGAAAGAAAAGAGAAATGTGAAAATGAACTTTTCTATGTGACTTGGGGATAATGCTCCCTATGATTCATGATGCATTTTCATGCATCAGTACGGAGTGGCCAGTGATGGCTCAGTGGAGGAATACTCACAGTGATTTTTGACTCGGATGATACACTTATGTGTGCTTTCTTTGGAGCTAATTAAACACTATATCTTGTTGAATGGGAAATGGAAACTATTGGGGTGCATAAGGAAGGTTCATAAACCACTTGGAAAGTTGAGAAACTCAGGTGCTTGCTATCTCAACCTCTAAGTTGATAAACCTCTAAGTGCTTTACTTGGGGATGATAACTACTTAGAGCTTGTTGAATGGGTTGATAAACCACCTGGATAGTGATATTTGGACTCCTAAATTTTTTGCCTTGAAACACTAGTTGATAAACCACCTAAGAGTGAGGTTATACTCTTGTACATAGTAGAGCTTCACTAAGCCTTGGTTGAATCCCTGTTGGACTCTTGATTGGTTAAGGAACGATTGTGGTGCTTACTATTGGAGGTAGTTGATAAACCACCTAAACATTGGACTCCTCTTCTTTACTATATGTTTCCTAACGATTGGTGTGAACTACCTTGACCACTTAACTCCTCGGACTCTTAATCCGACTTGGGGGTGGTCAGTTGTAAGAATGATTATAGTGTAGTTGGCCTATGGTTGGGTGGAGAGTTGAAATCCCTTCCTCCATTGCCAAGAATATAAACCAATTAGATAAGTATATTTAATTATGCATTTATTGTACTGTGAATGATTAATGATGTTGTCATGTGATATAGATGAATGTATTTGTACACTCTATGGAGGAATGTGATATTTTGTGTTTGTTTCTGGTGAGATGTTATATATGTGTTTTCATGGTTATGAAGGGCGTGGAGGCCTTCATGTTTGATAATAAGTTCATGTGCACAAGGTCATTTACGTGGTTAGATCTGAATGCTTGATGTGCTCAATTAACTTATTACATTGTGTAAATCCCACTATATAATATGTCGTGGATAACATGAATCTTTGTTTCTTAAGGCCTACTAAAGGTATGCAGTTGGTATTGTGCATGAAATGATATATATGCCAATAGATCAAGGAAGGTTGTTTAGGGTTTCACTATGAGAGATTTTATGATGTTGTTTCAACTAAAATTACAAAATATTGGTTGGGAGAATCGTTACGCTACAGGTTGTAGGCTTGAATGGTAGACCCCCCGGTTGTGTGAAATCCATATGTATTATATGGAAAATAGTGCCAAACATAGGTTTCATACCTATAGAAGAGGAAATTCAGAGTAATTTTATGCTTCGTTGAAGGCTTAGGCAGAGTCCTTCAAATCCCTTGAACCCCATTTAAACGTGAACTTGTCGAAACTCTCATATTAACGATAATCTACAATGATTAGCCTTTATGGTGGAGGTTAGTGTTAATATCATGTTGTGTCTCCTTTTCCATGTGATATCTCCTTTGTATATTGGGCAGGATAGACAGAAGGTGTGATGCAAATGTTGTCATCTATAGATGAAAGGATTCACATTCATGCCTCTCATTTAGTGTCAAGATTTGGGGGATCCCCTTGTGGACTTTGGTGCAATTGAAAAACCCACAGCAGAAATTTGTTTGTTATCTAAAGTGTTTGTGCCTCCCATTTAGTACCTAGATTTGGAGGATCCCCTTATGGACTTGGGCGTGATTGATGAAGAGTGCAACGGAAAACATTTTCCATCTATAATTTGAAAACATGAATTTACATGAACGTTTTGGCCCTATGGGGCCCATGACCCAAAATGAGGTGGAAGAGACCATGAGAGCCTAGAAATATTACATGTGGATAGGATGATGTGGTAAGATTTTTATTGTGTCATGCTATTAGCATGACAATAATATCCTTTTTGGATGACCAAGTGGTTGGTTTTCGGATCACATGTGGCATCGTCAGAGGATGCCACCTGATAGGGTGACTTGACCCTTACGTCAATGTGACATCAGCAAGACGTGATGGTAAGACAACATGGAGTTAGATGGCGTGGAATCTATGTGATCACATGGATGCCTAGGTGGTACCATGTGACATACCACATCATCATGTATCGTGCCTATCGAAAGATTCATGAGGTTTCCCTTTGTCTCTTAACACGAGTAATAAAGGGAATGACATCAAACTTGGTGTTTCAAGATAGGCAAGTTGTTGTTTGTAACTTTTGTCTAGCATTGGGATCAATTGAGTCTTTTCTAGTTGTGGGCATGATTAACAAATGGCGTGATGGGATGGACGTCCATAAACCAACGATCAACAACTAACGAATATTAGACCCTCGCCTATTTAGTTGTTAGGAGGGTAGGAGGGCCTCGCTACGAATTACAGGTCATCGATCTAATATTGATCAATCACGCCAAGGCTAAGTTATGAGGTGTTCAATCCATTGGCCACGCAAGGTGCCATGTGGCACTCTCTAATTGGTTAACCTTCGAGAGGGCATAACTTACATCTAGGAATTGGATTGAGGTAAATTTTACGTCCTCAGAAAACTATTGACATGATAGGTGTGATGGTGTTATCCAAAATTAATTATGTTAACTATTGTATCTATAATAATTTCTTGTATTTTTGTCCAATGGTCATGTTTTCCATCCATGATACAACAAGGAAGAGGTGCAGCCTTGATCATTCAAAGGGAAAGGAAACACGTCAAATGACCATTTCAGAGAGGGCTCAACATATCGGGGGACGATGTCAGATGGGAAACCCGAAATTTCGGGGGGAGATATCAGATGGGAGACCTAAAATTTTGAGAGAAGAAATCCAGATAAGAGCCAAAAAAGGAAGCACCGAAATGAAAAGGGGAGTGTTGATATTCAAGAGGCAATCACATCAGAACCCGATATTGGAAGAATGGGAAGGAAGGTATATCGGGGCCTGATATTAGAAGGTTGGACATCGGAGATTGAAACCTCGTAACCTTTTAAAATATATGATTATTTATAAGTCCTAATATCACTGAGAAGGGGAAAAAACAAAGGAAATCATTGAAAATCCAAGGACCGCAAGGACCCTTTCTCTCTCAAAATAGGACACAGCAGCAGATAATTGGCTCTAAGGAGATGACAAGGAAGATGACGAAAGTGTGATGTGGTCATATGGTGGACATGTTGCAGTTGATATTGGAATTTGTGAGGGCCTAATGGGGCAAATTTGGGTGACACGTGTCACCATCAAGGAGGATCCGCGTGGAGATGACGACGTCAACATGACGTCATTTCAAAGGTTGACTCTTCAGAGGAAAGCGATTTCGTAACCCCTTGTTTAAAATGTTTTATAAAAACTTTGATCCACTGGAGGGGCTCCGTTGTTGTTATCACTTGGTCATGAGGACTGAGGGGACCAAGGACATAGAAAAGGCGAAGCACCTAGGTTCTACATTAAATAGCAAAGGTTGTATATATCGAACCCCTTTTGAAATTGTATTTTTGAAAGAATCTCGATGGGAGGGATTTACAATGTGTTGTTGGTGCTTGGTTTCCAGGACCCAAAGAACCAAGGGTACGAACCAAGATCAAGCACCCAAGTGCTATGGAGCACATCAGAAGAGAGAGAAATCAGAACTTCTTTATAAATCTTTCTCGAAAGTGTTCCGATGAAAGGGTTTCTGATTGTTATGTGGCACTTGGTCGCAAGCATTCAAGGAACCAAGGGTGGAAGAAAAAATATAAAAGGAGATAAGCCCCCGATAGTAGACCGAAGGCTTAAGCACCCAAGGGCCCAAGCCACTAGTCATGACACTCGGTACTATGACAGAGTTGTGATAAGGATGCCAATAAGAAAAGGGCTAAGAGTATCTGGATAATATGATTTTGTAACTTCTATTTTTATAGAATTATGATGGACGAACGCCCCGATGCCTTAGCACCTAAGCACTACACTGGTGGTTATAAGAAAAGGTCCCATGGAGTAAAAATAAGAAGGGGGCTAAGGGAATACAAGAGCTTAAATCCAATCAGGATCTTGTAATTCATAACGTTATCTTAAATAAAGTTACGATGCACGGGGCTCTGAAATCTCAAATGTTGTATTTTATGAAGGCCTTCAGTCACAGGTAGTGGTTCAATGGCATGTGAACAATAAGGAGCTAAACAGGGGAGGGCTCGAGGCATCGGAATTTGGGATTTTCGTATTGGATTTCCAATTAATGTTATGATACACCTCGGCTCCAAAACTACACCATCGAAGTGTTAAGAAGTGTATTGGGTTCTGATATCATACCATAGAGGAAATAAAGGGATGAATGGGTCGACAGCTAAGTACAGACCACCTCCACTCCACCACCATGCCTGATCACGACCAGCCCCGAGAGGGGAAGTTTCAATTTGTTAAGGAGAGAAAGCGACAAGCGAACGGGCCGGAAATAGTGGGGTAATATTGTAACAGAAATCTGGCTAGAGCATCAGCCCACCACTGATCTAAACATTAGAGCCTGAATCTATGTAAGGAAATTAGAGGAATCGTCATGGAGATATTTTGTTGTGTCCATCATGATACCTCACATATCTCATGTTTTTGTTATTTTGTGAATTTTTGCATTTTCAAGAAAAGAATCAGTTTTGTTTTGTAATCATTAGGATTTACGCATGCTTAGATAGTTGAGCCAATCAGACAGTTGTAACATTGAATATATTTTGTAAATTGTTTTGCTTTGGTTCTCCCTATAATAAGAGGGATGAAACTCATTAGAAAGGTTCCAAAAATTTTCTCTCAGAGATTTTGAAGTCCGTGTTCTAGAGTTATGAACTTTGTTATTAGAGGAGCTTCTAAATTTGGTTCTAATGTCTTAATCCTGAGGTTGGTATTGTTTCTTTTGCAAACTTCGCATGTTTAGGCCTACAATCTGTTTTCATTCTGAAAGATTAATGAAGATTTTTTGGTGATTTCAAGCATTTGGGATACGCATTATGTGTTCTTCCTTTGTATGTCATTTCAGATGTGTTTTTCTTCTTCTGAAATTGTTTAAGTATGTAGTTTCTAGATTCACTTATAGATCATGGATTTACTATGTTATATTGTAGCAGTTAGTACCTGTGAGATTAAATATTTACTATGTTATAGTGTGACAAAATGTACCCATGAAATATTGAGTTGGAAACCTTAAAATGTGCTCCATAATTTCTGCATTTCATTTCCTTATTTCTTCAATAATTCCGATGGGATTTTTTGCATAGGGTTATGTGTTTATCCAGCCCTCTACACTAGGTTCCTCCCTTATATTTCTCATTTCCATATTTTTTGCAATGAAAAATATAAGTTACATTCTCTATGTATCGGCCACCAGAACTTAAGCATTTATTCTTGGGAATGGTGTCCTTTTACTGCATATACTATATCTGCCTCTGAGAAAAGATAATTGATCCAAATCCAAAAATCATTTTCATTTATATCTTGAGCAGCAATGAATTATCTTCAAGAGGGACTAAGATGTCCTAGGAATTGTCTCTACTCAACCCATGGGTTGTCTCTAAGAGCTACAACACTAACTTTAGGAATGAAGGAAATTTTGTAACCCCATTTCCATAATGAAACCTTGGGGGTTGGGTTAATAAAAATTAACTCTTCCCATCAACCTAGGAAGACTAATGGGGGTGGTAGGGAGTGTTACGCTTATTTCCTACCTTACCTCGGGCACATTAGCAGTGAATGCATGGCTACTAGACAGTGGATCTGCACAACATATGATATGGGCATGTGAATTGTTTGATAGCGTGACCGAGTGCAACTCAGAACTGCATGTAGCTTTTGGAGTTGATTCCAAGCATGCAATTAAGGGAATTGGAATAGCAATGTTTTAGTTTAATTCAAGAGGTGATATAGAAGTGAAGGATGTGTTATAGGTTTGAGAACTCAAGTGGAATTTGCTCTCAGTCAATATGATGGAAAAAAAGGGGTTTTGTGTAGCATCCCAAGATGGACATGCACTGATTAGACCTAGGGGATCTAGCTTTGATGAGGGACATGTCATTATATTTATGGAGATAAACATGTATGGACTAAAGGGCTAGGATATTCATGCGATGGAAAGAAGCAAAGCATTGACCGAGAATAAGGAGCAGGTAGCTCAGAATGTTGAGTAGCTCAAAGGGAGTTAACCTTCAGGTTCAATTAGGGAAAAGAAGTAAGAAAACTCCTTCATGGTTTTCAAGAAGATCTCTTGGTATCAGATGACCTTAAAAAAAATTCAAGAGCAAGAGGCTTATAGGAACCATACCAAGGGGAACAAGAATTCACAATTTTTCTTTGCTAGGTGGTAAGGAAGGCTTCTAGTTCAAAGGGAGCATCCAAGGCAACATATGCATTTCTTGGATCGAAGTCAATTCCAACGAGAAGAATTACCTCTCTCAGTAAGAGGGATTTTTTATGTTTGTAGCTCAAGCAAGTATTATTCACAAGCTTAAGGGTCTAGGTGTCAAAAATCGCCCAAGATATCCTTAGACACGTAGTATAGTGTGGTCAAGTTGCATTTGTAATTTAGCCTAATTTTTTACTTAGGAAAAGAACATAATTATTATGTTGGCTAATTGAACTAAACTTAGAAAATTAAGATATTTACTTTAATGATTATGTTTTAATCGCAACTCTTGATCTAATATATACTCATTCCCATCTATCATGTTGGAGGTTAGGGATTTAGCTCAATATAAAGTTTAAGTATGGGGGATCTCTACTTGAATGGTTCATGAGGCACAATACTTGCTAAGGTTTTGCAAATGGGGTAGCAAGCTAAGTGGGCTTGATTGTGGGAAAAACTCCACAGTTAAGCGCGCTTGAGCCAGAGGAGTTCTGGGATGGGTGACCTCCTGGGAAGTCCTGGTTACCGGGTGCAAGCCCCGGAAGTGATGATTGATGCTATGTGATTCGTTCTCCCCATTTCACTAGTTTCAATCCCACTTCTTCACCCCTGTGAGCATCACCCGATGCAATGAGTGCTAAGTGAACTATTCAAAAATCATGAGAAATTAGTCAGTTACGACTACCTCTCATGGAAATGGTCATACGTTTGAATGACTTACTTAACGCAGTTGAATCCCAAAATGATATCTAATATAATGCACTGCGTAATCCCCCATACTTAAATTCAAAAAGAGTCAAGGGATCTCTACTTGAATGGTTCATGAGGCACAATACTTGCTAAGGTTTTGCAAATGGGGTAGCAAGCTAAGTGGGCTTGATTGTGGGAAAAACTCCACAGTTAAGCGCGCTTGAGCCAGAGGAGATATGGGATGGGTGACCTCCTGGGAAGTCCTGGTTACCGGGTGCAAGCCCCGGAAGTGATGATTGATGCTATGTGATTCGTTCTCCACATTTCACTAGTTTCAATCCCACTTCTTCACCCCTGTGAGCATCACCCGATGCAATGAGTGCTAAGTGAACTATTCAAAAATCATGAGAAATTAGTCAGTTACGACTACCTCTCATGGAAATGGTCATACGTGAATGACTTACCTAACGCAGTTGAATCCCAAAAGTGATATCTAATATAATGCACTGCGTAATCCCATACTTAAATTCAAAAAGAGTCAAGGGATCTCTACTTGAATGGTTCATGAGGCACAATACTTGCTAAGGTTTTGCAAATGGGGTAGCAAGCTAAGTGGGCTTGATTGTTGGGAAAAACTCCATAGTTAAGCGCGCTTGAGCCAGAGGAGTTCTGGGATGGGTGACCTCCTGGGAAGTCCTGGTTACCGGTGCAAGCCCCGGAAGTGATGATTGATGCTATGTGATTCGTTCTCCACATTTCACTAGTTTCAATCCCACTTCTTCACCCCTGTGAGCATCACCCGATGCAATGAGTGCTAAGTGAACTATTCAAAAATCATGAGAGATTAGTCAGTTACGACTACCTCTCATGGAAATGGTCATACATTTGAATGACTTACTTAACGCAGTTGAATCCCAAAAATGATATCCAATATAAAGTTATAAAATTAAGGCTAAGGAGAAGGAGAAAGACAAACCATAAAACAACACAAGATTGAGAGATGCATGGCACCTTAGTGAGGAGTATGATACTTTAAAGTGTTGGGTCTGAGGAAGTGTAAAAGGGGATCTTCAAGATCCAAATCAGCCAAGGAGATTAAGGAACAATTTAGGGCTTGATTTGCTAGATCAAATCCAGCGTATATTATAATTTGTATTTTCTTATTTGGGCCATTATCCCAGGATGGGAGCTCAAGTAAACCTTGGAGGTTTTTTTTATGAAGAGTTGTTGATTAGGTAGAATCTATTCATGTCATTTTGATGGAGGTTGGTTAATGTGGTTTTTGCTTATGCTAATTAATTTAAGAAACTAGTAATGCTTTCATTCAATAGCTCTATATTTTTTTAGGGAAAAGAATTGTTGGGTGCTAGGTTCGCAAGAAAACTAACACTTAAGGTGCAATGCTCTATGATTATGGTGATCTATATTTCTAGCTTCAGCATAGTGTTGGTCACCTAGATTTGTTGTACACAATTTTCATAAACTCCAACAGTAATTAGGTAAGACTTTGGGAATCTAGAGGGTAAAGGTATCAACTAACATTAATACTAGTTAGCTTGGCTATCATTTCCATTCTCCAAACTACACTATGTAGAATTGAGATTCATGTTCTTCCATGTATGATTTTAAATCGATTATCTAGAATAGTTATCAATGTGATTCTTATGCCTACTAGGTAATAGCCACAAGAATAACCATATCAAATGATCAAGATTGGGTCATTATATTTTTTTCATCCATCTTGATGCATTCAGAGTGGAAAAAGTGGAGGAATCATCTCAGGGAACCGTTTTTACCGGTGGGACCCAGTTTGGTAAAACGGGGTCTGAAACCTTCCAAGAGAATTTTGAGGCATCAAAGTACATTTTTTGAGGGTATAACTTTATCGTTTTGGCATGCACCGTTTTTCTACACAGATATTTCCAACGATGCAAGAAGTGCATCAATTGAATTCTAGATTCAAAAGTTATGTCACTCAAAAGTTGACCTTCCTATTATCACACCTATAATTCGGGAGGATGTCACGTCAACCCCCATTATTGATGGAAAGGGGGGTAGCCACATGTTTGTGATGTAAAAGACTCTAGAAGAACTATATTGTATCTCTAGTTAAAATTTGTAGCCAAACTTAACCACTAGTAGGCTATAGGGTTGTGTTATAATCGAGACACTAGGAGGAAGAGACATTCATTTCTTTCAAGACCATTATGTTCCATAGCTGAGGAAAGATAGCCAAAAGGGATATGAGGTTGAGCACATAGAGAGGACTTGGGTACTATAACATCCCACGGGCCACAGCTCTTACTTCTTTGTACCTGCAACCATATTTTTAGACAGAGAAAGAGAGTGAAGCAGCCTCACCTTCCAGCTAGGTTTTCTCCCGAAAGGGTTTCCCAAAGCATATTTTGTGTCTTATGTGTGTGTGAGCTTATTTTTTTTTCTCTATTTTTTTGCATATTTTCCATTCACATGCATGCACTAATTACAATTAAAAATACAGATCTTAAAGTTTAATAAAACTATAATAGTGTAGAATCTCATATTTTTAAAATAATATTATCAGATATATTGTGACGAACTATCTAGTGGAATATCCACAACAGTTTACGAATCATTCAAAATCGATAGAGAACCAAACACATGATTAAACCTCCATTAACACTAAGGCTAATAAGCAACCATGTGTTGCAACTTACAATGTATACTAAAATCCCACCATGGAGCTATGTGTTGGAAACCTTGACCAAAAAAAAAGTACAAACAAGTGTGTGTGTGTAATCCCACCATGGAGCTATGTATTGGATACCTTTGATATACGATTTTTAAAAAGGTACAAGCAAGTGTGTGTGTGAGAGAGACATGATTTAGTTGGTACCAAAAGAGTTATAGTGGATATATATATATAAATAAATATATATATATAATCCCACAATGGAGCTATGTAGAGACCTTGACAAAAGAATTTTTAAAAGTAAAAGAAATCATGTGTGTGTGATAGGGCTTAGTTGGTGCCAAGAGAGTTAAAATGTATGATATGTGTGTGTGCTTTGGGGGGTTGTGGTTATAAAGGAATTGCAAAATATCCATAAGTTCATATGGGCTTGGTTTGTTCCAAGTGCCTATAGGTTTGTGGAAAACTGGCATGACTTTGTGCAAGATCTTCAACTATCAGTGCAATATTAAGTGTCATAGGTTTCATGCAATCGCGTGATGACTTATGTTCCCCTTTTATCTAGTATATCTAGACTTTGTATGGTAAAATAAACATTTGATCAATAAGAAGATAAGAGAGTTGAAGGTGAGATCATGGATTCCCTTATGCTCTTTGATTTTCCTTATTTGTTGGACACCATGGATAACATCCCTCCACATCTAATTTATGAAGCTATTCAAATAATAGGGGTGTCAACAGTAGTCAAAGAAGGGCAAATCCACGTAAGTCATAGAAATGAAAGGAGGAAGCAGGACATCCTCAAATGCCCGCAATTGGCTCTTCTTCTAGGAAGAGAACATTTAGAGTCATGATGGTGGATGTTTAAAGAAGCAACTGAAGATGCCATTCAAAGACCATAAAGAACCAAAGAAAGCTTGTGGAGGACATAATCAAACAAAAAATAGTTTAAAGCCTTAACTTAATAGTAGATAAGGAGGTGGGAAAATTAATCTTGAATCCAAGGCATTCAAGGGGTATATATATTCAAATTATGTCAAGATAGTAGATCTCTATTGGAGTGTCAAGGAGATGGCCTCCAAATTAGGGAGGTAAGAGAATAACACAATTTTGATTAAGCTATATAAAACAGAGGTTGAGTATGATTCATTCATCCATGCCAACTTCACTTTTAATAATCAAAGATGGATAGATGTTGTGGAAGAAAAATTGATGTTGGCTCTACCTCCAACCCCTAAAAATTAATACCAAGTATGACCTTCAATCCTACTATATTTTTATACTTATAAAAAAAATTATAATACATCTCACTTGTAACTTGCTGTAATAATTTTATTATACCTAACTTCTATTTATAAATGATTACATCTGAAAAGCTGATGCGGGATAAAGTTAGGTTCGTGGTTTAGGAATTTTAACCATATATTTTATGAAAACTTATATGGTAAAAACCTCGATATATAATTTTTTAAAAGCGGTTGGTAATATTGGTCTGAAATGAAAAGCTTCAGGTTAAAGATAACGGTAACTATAATAAAAGAGAAATGCTGGTAGACATGGCAAAATGGATTCCCAAGTTATTCAGAAACCATTGATTTAATTGTAACTCAAATCAAATCTTGATAGGATCCTTTCCTTAAATTGTTCGTGAAGGCATTTATCCTTTTCTTAAGTGGCCAATTACATTATACCATTGAATCAACTTTTTAAAAGTGTATTCATTTCTCAGGTACATGCCAGATCAAACAATTTAAGAAGAGGATGGACACTCGAACACCAGAAGGAATCCTATTAATGTCACTGTTGTGAAGAGGATGGACACTATAACACTCAAAGAAATCCTATTAATCTCATTGTAGTGTAGTGATTAATATGAATATTATATAAATGATAAGAAAATAAAATATTACAACTATTATATTAGTGTGAATAAAATATTTAAAAAATTATAGTAAAGTGATTGAATTTAATTAATGAGACCAATTATTATTCATAAGAATTTAACATACATAGTAAAATTATATTTAAATTTTATTATTTTAAGAATATGTATTTTATTCAAAATGTTAAACTAAATATTTATCAAAGTAATTTTTATATCGTGTTCTTCGGTAGATCAACTCCAAAAAAAATTAAGAATTACTTCTTGGACTGTTTATCGAAATATTTTTCAGTAAAAATTATTAATAAATTATATATATTTTTAACAAAATATTATGTCTCATAGTGATATTAGAAATCAAATTCAAGAATTAACTCTTAGGACTTGTTTATCGAAATAATTTATATCAGTAAAAAATTTAATTAATAAATTATATATAATGTTTTAACAAAATATTAATGTCATCATAGTGATATTAGAAAATCAAATTCAACACCAACTATTTATAATTGTATAATCTTATTAGTAAATCGAAGAAAAAAGAAACCTTTAATGCAAAATATGTTAGTGAACGCTTTCTTAACCTTATATTACCTATAAGTTTAAGCCATAATTCAATACAATGTATGTTGTAGTTTATGTATCTTATATTTCCTATAAGTTTAAGCTGGAATTCAATACAATGTATGTTGTAGTTTATTTATAAGTTTGGATTATCATTATCTAGATTGTGTTTAAGTTCTTTAATCAGAAAAGTTTAAAAATATTTTACTCACAAAATCTAAGAGTTTGATTGAGGTTTTATAGTACAATCTAACTTTAATTAAGGTTATGTAAAGTAATCAATAGTGTGATGAAGTTTTCCGAACACCTCAATCACACCCATGATTCAATCCAGGGAATATTGAATAAATAAACATAATATATCATGTGTATTTTACAAACTAAGTATTATTACATTCATATTTTATATATATCTACATTTTCGAAAAGAAACTAAAGGTATAACATTAATAGGAGGGATAATATTTTTTAAAACCATGCATAAGGAAGTAGCAAAGATGAGCTATTCACAATAGGACCAATATAGGCCATAATCAAGGGGGCAAAGTGAGAACAAAGATATGTCAAGAAAAAATCAAGCTTGTCCCTTGTTTGTCAAAAACAAAGTCTAAGATTGTCAAATATGTTCAATGTATTTCAATATAGGTTCCTAAAAAATTATATAATACATTGCAATTGATAATATTGGATAGAAAATCATGAAAATATAAGTAAAAAATTGAGGTTGAGAAAAAAAACAAGTAAATTTTTAGTTTTGTTTCAAGTTCATGCTTTCTCTACTTTCCAATATTCTAATTTTCCTTTCTTTCCCACCCTTTGACAAAAGAATTAAATTTTGACCATAAATATGAAAATTTGACAAAATCAACTTTATGTTAGATCTAAGACTTTTGTGATCCATAATGTAGATAAATGTCTTTCGGAATATTTGGTCGATGTTTGGAACCAACTAATGTGGTTCATCCTCAAGATTGTGATCTATAATGTAGATAAATGTCTTTCGAAATAATCACATCATTAGGATTTGGTCCAGGTTTCGAACCAACAAGGTGAAAAAATCAATCAATCTTTAAGAATAAATAGCAAGGATCCAACACTAGCTATTGCCCAGAGTTAATCGTTAAAAACTACTATTAGTTAATAAGGTAAGAAATGATATTTTTAAAATAGATGGTTAGGAGTTATTTATTAAGATATTTTTAAAATAGGTTGTTAGGAGTTATTTATTAAGATATTGTATATGTAATTATCCAATAGCGATTAAGAATAATTATAAATAAAAATTAATATTTGTATGGTTTTAAACTAAATAAATAAGCAGTAGTCTATAATGCGACTTTTTGAAAGCCTTTCCAGCAGATTTTTCCGGTCAAAATCCGGCAGCAATTCATTGGAATCCCATGTTTGATAGCTAGTTTCTGCACAATCAATGGCTCCCAGGGGTTTTTCAGGGAGCTGAATCCAAATATGCAGTTAAAAAACCATTTTAACTGCTTAAAAATCAAGATTTAACCTCATTTCTTCCACCGTATTCCGTCACCGGAATCTCCAAAAAGTCGCATTATAGACAACTCCAATAAATAATACTATATGGGTTATTTATTTTAATTATATTAAATAAATTAATACATAATCTTATAAAAAAAATAACTAGAGTAAGGATAAATATTATTCATTTATCATAATTCAATAATTAATTACAAAGGGGAACAAATTATCATAAATCAATAATTAATTAAAGGGGAAACAAATTATCATTTATTTATTAAGAGGTTATATATCTTGATTATGTTAAATAGATTAATTATAGAATTATAGGGTTAAGAATTGGATCTAAAATATAATTATTTCAAAAATAGCATCCTTGCTATTTATTCGTGAAAATGGATTGATTTTTTCACCTTGTACTGAGGATGAACCACACTAGTTGGTTGGAAATGTCTACCAAATCCTAAAATTGACTTTAATTTATATAGAGAATATTGTATTTATGTCCACAAAAAACCCTGTAAAATTTAAAGTATTATATAAAGAATCATAAATATTTACATTTTCATCTTTGATGTCATTTATCTCAAGGTTGTCTCACCTTGTAATATATTCACTTTTTGGTGGTGTTCTAAGATCTCTTTAATATAACCAACTATGTGATTTATTGGAAAACTCAATATGTTGAACTACTCAAATAATCATGCCCATTGAGTGCCTATGTCATACTTGCTAATATATAGGACAATGAATCATCACATGCACTACATCCCCAATTTTATCTTGTATACAAAGTATGTGTGGAAGCATACTTATTCTTTTTAGTATATAATTTTCCATCTTACCATTTTCACTACAATTAATACAAACTTACTCTAAAGTGACAAATTATCGCTACAATTAATACAAACTTACCCTAAAGTGATAAATTATATGTTTCTTATGTATGGAGATTTTCTCTAGAAGGTATCCTTGTTCTATGTGAGTAATCAATGAGTTGATGCAACCTTGATATAATCTCATTTTCTAACTAGATTTTTGCTACAATGTCTCTATTACATCCCTTTATACCAAGTCTCAAATCATTAAAGCTTCAGTGAAAAAAAAAATTATTCAATTTCCAATTTTAACCATTTCAACCTATTAGAATGTCACCTGGTAGCATGTATAGTAATTTAATGAGTGCATGCATAATAATATTTTGTGCATCAAGTGAAAGCATGAAAATTGGTTATATTTTTTGGGCAACATGTGGCAATGAAATTTAAGTTTTTCCTCTTTTATCGAATTGCAGCTCTCAAAGTTCATATAAGCATTGTGAATTTTGATTCAAAGTAAAAAAATAATATGTGGGGAATTATATTTTTGTCATGATGATATTTTTTTCAAAAAATATTGGTTACACTTTTGGCCCCAAATGTGGGGATGAAATTTAAGTTTTTCCTCTTTTATCGAATTGCAGCCTCAAACTTCATATAAGCATTGTGAATTTTGATTCAAAGTAAAAAGACAATATATGGAGAATTATATTTTTGTCCTGATGATATTTTTTTCAAAAAACATTAGTGTTGTATAATCTCTCAATTTTCCATTAAATGTAGTATATGTCCTTGAAAATTTTCACAAAACTTAACATAACATAAACTTAGTTTAAAATGTTATTTTAATTTATATATATATATATATATATTATATATATATATATATATATATATATAATATATAATATATATATAAGCGTGATCTACACTAAAAGAACTAAGATTTTCAGATTATTTTTTTTAAATGCAAAATTACATTTTTTTATTATTTTTTGAAGTTGGCAAAGTAATATTTCAATTGCATTTTGGGGACATGTGCTCATGTAAAAAAAATCAACTCTTTAAATAAATTGAAAAGCGAAGAGTACCCTTTTGAAGAGAACTCGTAAACAAAAATAGTGGTATTTATTGAAAAAATCTTTGTGTATATTTTATGTTATTGATTTTTTATTTAGCCCTTTGAAACTGTCCAAAAAAAATTCAAACGTTATGTTTAAAAGAAATTAGATGAAAAATATCGTATGAATTCGAAAATGCCAAACTCAAATGCCATTGGATAGAGGATTCTTTCATGAATCCAACATGATCAACCCCGCCACCTAAGGACAAATTTTTCCCTAAGTCAATTAGGGTACAAAATGGTGTTGCAAGAAATTTTGCAAAAGGAGTGCTGAAATTGTGGATTTTAGGACTTCAGAGGCTCGATCAAGCCATTTATGTGGTTAAATAAAGGATTGTTCTAGCTTTAAAGCTCAATCAAGCCTATAGCTCGATCTAGATTTAAGGCTCGATCTAGCTTTACTACTCGATCAAGCCACTTTTTTTAATTCCATGCCTAGATTATACTGGCACGAAATTTCAAAAATATGGCTCGATCGAGCCACTGGCTCGATTAAGGTCCTATTTAACCTCGGGTTACACCGTTTAAGTCCTCAAACAACATAATTGAGGGCTCAAAGATTGCTCGATCAAGCGCTTAAAATCGCTAGATTTTGTTGTTGATTTTCACCCAAAATGCACCCTGCCAAAAAGTGTTACCCAACTCCATGCTTTCACCCCATCCCTATATTGTACTTTTAGGCATACTATATTTCAACACTTATAGAAGGAAAACCATAAAGCACAACACATATATAATTGAAAAATGAATGGAAACTACACCATTGTAAATTTTATAGGTTGGACAATTTACTCCACATTAACATTGGTAGTCTCCTCTCCAAAACCACCTACAACAAGCTTTCAATAAAATCAATCATTCAAATTGAACACAAAAAAAATTGTTGCAGTGAGCTTAAGAATTAGGGTCCAAATTGAAGGGTGTATGATATAGAATAGAGATCCAAATTGAGGGGAGCATAACCAAGTGAACCATTTTGAACCATAATAAAAATGTGGCATATCTTTAAGAGATAAATAATTGGTAACTCATTGCACAACTACAAGATCTATGAGTTTGGAAAATTTGTTCACATTGCATTTATGGTCGCCTCTCAAAAATCACAAGAGTCCAAATCAAACAAAATGAATCATTCAAATTGAAAGTAAAATATCATCTCTAGAGGAAGGTGAAGAATTGTTTCGATTAGTAGAGACAACAAAATGGATGAATTTGAATCATTTGACCCATCATTCCATGGGGCAATCAATGCACACCCCATCCCTTGCTCTCTACCCACCCTCTTAAGTAATGAAGGTGTGCATGTGTAATTGTCAACTTCTTATTTCAAAAATTAGAATGTGCATGTTTATGAAACCCACTTATAAACTTACGCCCTAAGAAGATGATGGAACAATGCACAAACACCATCACCCCCACCACCAAGCCACCCATCTACCCTCCCAAGGAATGATATTGTGCATGTGTAACAATGAAATTCTTAACACAAAACTTGAATTTTCATGCTCATGACGCGTGCTCATAAACTTGCACCTTAAGAAGAGGGTGGGTAAAAAAATGTAAAACCTCATCCCCACTCCACTTGCCCACATGAAGGAAGAATGAGGATGTGCATGTGTAACAACAGACTTCTTAACAAAAAAACTAAATGTCCTTGCTCATTACATTCACTCATGAACTTTCACCTTAAGAAGAGAGTGGGACAACCCATACACACCAACACCCACTACACATACCTATCCAAAGGAGGAATGAAGATGCATCTATGAAAATGAACTTGTTAACACACAAACTACAATGTGTGTGTTCATTATGGCCACTCATAAACTTGCACCTTAAGAAGAGATTGGGACAACCCATACACACCCTCACCACCCACCCACCCCCCAAAGGAAGAATGAAGGTGTACGCACGTTATAGCTACATTTCTTAACACAAAAATCTAGATTTGGCATGCACATTACACTCTCTCATAAAGCTACACCTTACAAATAGGATGGGACAATGCATGCACATCCCCATCACCCACTACTCATCGACCCACCCTCCCAAGGAAAGAAGATGTGCATGTGTCATTGAACTTCTTAACACAAAGTAGAATGGACATTATCAATATACTCACTCATAAACTTGCACCTTAAGAAGAGGGTAGGACAACACATGCACACCCCTACCACCCACCCTCTTGAAAAATAAAAATATGCATGTATAACATCAAACTTCTTGACACAAAACCTAGAATGTTTATTTATTACCTTCACTCATAAACTTGCGCCTTTAAGAAGGGAGGGAAATGCATACGCACCCCACCCCCACTAAATGGAAGAAGATGTTCATGTATAGCATTGAACTTCTTAACACAAAAACTAGAAGGTGCATGATCACTATGCTCACACATAAATTGTACCTTAAGAAGAGAGTGGGACAACACATACACACCCTCACACTGACCACCAACCTTCTTGAAGAATGAAAATGTCCATGTATGTCAACCAACTTGAGCTTGAGGCCTCTTGCTTAAGGGAGGTACTACAACATCTCTAGTAACAAAATATAAGGAAAAGCACTCATGAGTGCATATTTCCCCAACAATGAGTTGTTCCTGTTTGCACTAGGAAGGGGGGTTCTACAATGCATTCTAAGGGCATGATATAAGTGATCAATGGTTATTTAGGTTTCCATTGTATTAGACAAATTTGTATTATTTGGTTACTTGTCTTGAAAGCATTGGAAAAAAAAAATTCCCTATTTTAATTTGTTGACTTAAATTGATACTCAAGTTATTAAAAACTAGTGAAATTAGTCTTATCTATCGAATTATATGTACGGTTTGGCCATTACCTTAAAAATATATGATTATTGTTGTTGTTATTGTTATTATAAGAGGAGAATCATTGGCAACTTACGCTCAACTTGTCAAATCTACAAGTTAGACAATTCCTTCCATGTTAACCTTGTGATCTACCCTCCAAAACCATGTATAAAAGCATTCAAATTAAACAAAATCAATCATTGAAATTAAAAGTGAAATTTCAACATTAAAACAATCAATCATTCAAATTAAATGTAAAAATGCATCACTAACACAAGGCGGAGAACTAAGGTCCAAATTGAGAAGAGAACAACAAAGTGAACCATTTTGATGCTTTAGTATAAAACGCCTAATTTTATTCATTCCTTATTTGTAACCAAGGTCACCTTTATAATCTAAAAAAACTCTTTTTAGATAATAAAAAGTCCTCTATATTTAAAATAACATCATTTAAAATAGCATCACCGTGATACAAGTGTAACACTTAACACTAACACTAACATGCACATAATAAAAACAAAATTACATGTGTAACTATCTATTCCTATCGTGGCGCAATACCACGAGACTATATCACACTTGGCACATTAGATTATTGTAAGGTTCAACAATAAGTAGAGGGGTTAATGCGATTTGAAAGGAATATGAATGCCCTGTCCGACGGATCTATGGAGTTAATGATCCTGCCCCGTCACACGCTGACTTGGAAACACCAATTGTACGCATGCTGAAACGATATCGTGCCATCTGGTCTATAACATTAATTTGACAGTCTGGTTCTCTGCCAGAGGACTAGGGCATTAATGTCGAAGGTCGCTCCATCATGGGATCTGCAAAGGTTTATCTGACGGTCCAAGTGAGGATTGATAACCCTAACCTCTTCTTATGCCTATCAAATTTGTTCCTTTCTCATTTGCGTTAGGTTGTTCTGTGTGTGGGTTGCGCTCTGCAACCATGTTGAACTCGGTACTTGAGCTATGGTGATTCTGTTAACAGTTCCGGTTCATGGCGTATTTTCGTGGTGGCATCGAATGTCCTTGTCTCGTCTTTGCTGGGCAAGTGCATGGTAATTCCTTAACTCTTCTATGCTCATGCCCTGTAAATTTTACAGTCCTTCAGCCTTTTGATGTTAATGGTTGTTGACGTTATCGATTGCAAGCCTGCAATGGTTGTCGCCGCTCCCTCTAGCCGGACCGCAAGCACACCAGGAGCATCTCCCTCCCGAGGTAAGGGTTTGGACCTGGAACTTGAACATTCGACCATTTGCGAGCTTGTTTGTAAGAAATATTAATTACCACTTGCCATAGCAGGCCCTCGGTTCTTCCTCGACTCGAAAGGTTCTCCTCCATGTAAGAGATGATGGCATAATACTTTTTCCCATTAGAATTTCTTACTTTCGAGGTTATGTTTTGTTAACCGAGTCTCTAAATTCTTGACGTGGCTTTACAGGTATGCTTTGTGACTAGTAGTCTTTCTTGAACAAACTATAAAGGATTCCTAACAGAGTTCCCATCCTCCTTGTTCCAGGTTGGTGTCTTGAGTCATTATCATGATTGATGAGAATAGAAGATTTTATCATTTTGTTCTTCGAAGAAGACAGCTAGGGTTTTCTCTTAAATTATTAAGGGTTTCGCTGGCCTTGAGCGAAGCTCGGCAAACCCTCATCGAATGTATCAATTGATGTTTACAATTCCTGCTACTATAAATTATAGTTTAGTTTATTTATGATTAACTGAATCTAGTTAATTGCCAATTTACCATGCCTGTACTTTGTAATTATATGACAACTGCTCGTTGAGAGTTTATGAAAAAATAGTTTTCTTTCTGGTTTAGAGGCAGTGAAGGTCTGAGATGTCGTTTTGGAATTTTATTACACTGAGTCAGTCCAGTCTCAGTCAATTCCTCAAGAATTCGATGGAGATTCAGTTTTGGGTCCTATCTGTTGATAATTCATAACATATATATATAATATTATTCGGAGTTTTTCTCCTACTGCTCGTCGATGAATTCATGTTTCGAAACTCCTTGATCTTTAATTGAGATCATGATTGTCTTTTAATTAAGAAATGAATTCTTTATGTACAAAATGTCTTTACTGGGTTTATTGCTAACATTAGAAAATCGTTTGCCATGTTCATGGAATACCGCTGAAATTCAATTGTTGGGTTTAGATGGTAAAGACTGAATATCTCACTAGTTGAAGGAATTAAATATATTTGTCACTTAGTTGTTGTTCTCTAGAAGTTTCTATATTTGTTCTTTTGGAGAGTCTCAAAAGAAAATTTGTCTACAAGGAATTATCAATATATATATTCTTTGCATAAATATTTAAACAGTAAGGTACTATATATTCTATGATTCTAGGAATACCTAGTTCATGCATTAAGTAAAGTTAAAAAATCATGTAATTTAGGAAACAGGTAATATCAACTATACCCTTAATCAAAATACCATAATTCTTAAGGTACTATATATTCTATGATTCTAGG
This sequence comes from Pinus taeda, assembly GCA_000404065.3. Lineage (NCBI taxonomy): Eukaryota > Viridiplantae > Streptophyta > Pinopsida > Pinales > Pinaceae > Pinus > Pinus taeda. Next base: position 83,684 of record APFE030459617.1, on the reverse strand, counting down.
AATACCTAGTTCATGCATTAAGTAAAGTTACAAAATCATGTAATTTAGGAAACAGGTAATATCAACTATGCCCTTAATCAAAATACCATAATTCTTGTTAAATGATAATAGATATTTCTTCGTTTCCTTCTCAAAGCATGCTTAAACATTTAACTTATAATAATGCTTTCTAGTAAATAAGTATTCAATCTAGCATAGTAACTCACTTATATGTATCTAATTGATTTTAGAATTGCATAAAATATTCTTTGTTTTCCTATAAGGTCTCGCCACCCAGCCATGGACCTAGCAATTACGTCCAATGTTTCCCCTCTGAGCACTTCCTGCTCTTGACAGTGTCTAGACATCCACAGACTAGTATCTTGGGTTTCAAGACTATCGTCCAGCCTCAAGTCACATACTAGTGTGTCTGTTTGATATTGTCATGTTCATCCACAGCCTGATATCTTGGGCTTCAAGACTATCGTCCAGCCTCAAGTCACATACCAGGTCACATACCAATTTCCTGTTTGACATTGTCATGTTCCCACTGGTCCAGCCTCAAGTCACATACCACGTCACATACCAATTTCCTGTTTGACATTGTCATGTTCCCACTGGTTCCTCCTACCCAGCTCTAGGAAAATTCAAGCTGCCCCCTACTTTCCTTCCCCTCCCCCCTTTGGGGAAGGGAGATGGAAATTGTTTCTTAATTGTTCAAAAAGTTATTGTAATTGTTTCTATTCAATTTTCTTAATCACACATTAATCTATTTCTTTTAACAAAATATCATGATGTTCTGGTTTCTTTTCCAATCCTAGTTGTTAAGCAAAATTAAAAATTCTAAAATTCCATGTAAAACTTGATAAAAACAAAAGTAAATATTGAACAAAAAGAAATATTACAAGAAGTTTCATATAGAGTAAAATGAAAAATTTACCTACCATTTTGTCAATTCTATCCATCACACTTTACCATTAAAAAATATGATTTTCTCAATTCTATATCGATCAAACTTTACACTTAAAAATTAAAAACAAATTAGAACTATTTCGTGCCGCCAAATTCTAGTTCATGAAAATATGGGGAAAAATTTAGACAGCCTCACCTCTGCACTATAGCCCACCACCCACCGTCCCTAAGGTAAAGAATGTGCATACCTTCCCCATATAAAGAATGTGCACGTGTGGCAGCCAACTTACAGAGACAAAACCATAATGTACATGCTCACACTCATAGACCTTCAACTTACGAAAGAAGATGTCAACTTCTATCAGGAGATGCGATGGGAAGCGATTGGTTTCTAACTCGCAAATGCCAGAGTTCGTTTTCTGAAAAGCCACGCTTGCTTATTATCCAAATATTCTACAGGGCGGAAGTGGGTCCAATGCTGAGATTGTGCGGGGAAAACTTGTCGACAAACGGTTACCGTAGGGCCACAGGTATAGTCACTTTACCTTCTCCTCTCCCACCCACTAAAGAGCCCAGAAACAATTTCGGTTGGGTGCAAAAATATAAGAACAAGATTTCAAGAAATTGTTTGCAAGATTTCTAAGAGCAAGATTTCAAGAAATTGTTTGCAAGAATTCAAGGAACAAGATTTCAAGAAATTGTTGTGATCGGTGCTGATAGCGATGAAGAAGATTTTAGTTGATGAAGAGGAGCTGGGGCAAGAGATAAGCTGCATAAACGTGATATACAACAGGTACTTGAAGTCCCCCTGGCCAGACGTAAACGAGGAATCTGCGAATCAAGAAAAGAGTAATCAGGAAGAAAACGAGCGTCACAAGGCTTATGCAGAACAGAAAGTACTGCCGCCCCTTCGAAAAACGAACCCATGCATCTGGTGCATTGCTCTGATGTGCAGCTTGATAGCAATAGCCATAATACTCTCAGGCCTGGCGGTGCTAACAGTATACCTGCTCTTCCACCCCAAGCTTCCCAAATTGGACGTAACCAAGGCCAGCCTCAACCGCGTCATCCTCGATCCCGCCACATTCCTCTACAACTCTGAGATGGTGGCTCTCATCACCGTCAACAACCCCAACGGCAGGGTGGACATGAGGTACGAGTACATCAATTTCAAGCTTTTCTTCCGCAGTGACATGGTGGCCACACAGGTCTTGCCGCCCTTCGCCCAGAGGAGGGGGAATTCCACTGATCTGAAGGTCATTACCATGGTCTCCAATGACGCGGAAATCACGCCTCTTTCTGCGCAGGTCATGGAAATCCAAGCAAAGAACAACAGCATCGAATACAAGCTTGTGGGCAACCTGAGAACTGTGGCCAGGCTAGGTGCAACTGCGCAGATTCCCTACTGGCTCAACGTTAATTGCCAGCTGCACTTTACCACTCCTCCCAATGGCGTTCTTCACGATCACAAGTGCTCCAGCGGGCGTTAGCTGATAATCATGATTATGATGATACTTAAATATTTTTGAAGTTTTATCAGAACCCTTGCTGCCCTCCATCGCCCTTGAGATATTACTCCCTTCCGAATCTCTCCCCATGCAGTACAGTACAGAAAGATTTTAGTAGCTTTACCTGATTTTTGGTTCCGTCATGTGGGCCTTGATTTATACCATTCCTAGTTTCACAAAGACTCCTGGTTTTATAGCAGCTATATATGAGTTTTGTTACCTCAGGGCATGCAATTCTACAGTGATTAGGGTTCTATAATCACGATGGCCTGGATTTATTTCTACCATCCATGATTTCACGAGAACTCTGGTTTGGAAAAGTTATATACAGATTTTTCTGTTTTAAGGCATCGTTTCTGCCTTATTTCTTATGTTAATTTTAGTTTGCCAACTGATGAATTCCTACCTTCTCATGGGGCTGTCTGTACCTTAACATCGTTCTGAGCAATGAGTCCTTGGGCAAGGAATAACACTGTAAAAATGCATTAAATACCGTTAAATAATATAACTTAATCTTATACTATACAGAATCCCACTCGGAATGAGTATTTAGAGTTCGGTACGGTTGTTTTGAATATGATTCAGCTTGAAATTTTAATAAATTCTTATTAGTTATTACTATATATTAAATAATGTCTATAAATATCGTAAATAATATCACTTAATCTTATACTATATAGAATTCCACTCGGAATGGGTATTAGTTCGGTATGGTTGTTTTGAAATTTTAATAAATTTATGGACTATTAAATATAGTCAATATAATAAAATTTTCATATATATAATATATATATCTAATATATATATATAATATTAATATTACAAAATAATTTTAATTATTAAATATAGTTAATATAATAAAAATTCATATATTAAAATCATATTAGATATATTAATAAAGTTTATAATAACAAAAATTTTTAAGTGAGGAAAAAAAAATTATATATAATATATAATATATATATATGTGGGGGAAAAAAAGGGGATAACAGGTTAAATTTTTTTTTATTCTTATTAAAATTTGTTACCATGTAATTAATTTAACAATTTAAAATTTTTCAAAATCTTATAATATCGAAAATTTGAAATTTAATCTTGTAGAGCAGGTTTTTTTGTCACTACTTTTTTTACAGATTCTTTTTTGAGTTTTTTTTACCTGCCATTAACTTTTTTCAACCTTTAATTAGTAAATTATAGCTAATTATCTTTATGTCTATTTTTTATACTACTGCCATATCCATAATATCACCATACAAATTCCAAAAGTTTTAATTTATTATATTAATTTTACTATGTTATCATTTATATTCATCAAGCCCTTTATCAATTAATTTTTTTTGTATTTATAATAGTTAAAACAATTTTTTATTTTTTATAATGGCTAATTTTACCTTTTCAATATTAAATTTGAAAAAAAATAGTTGATAAATTGCCCTACATCACACAATGTTTAATTTTCTTTCTAGTTTTTTTAAATAATGGATTGTCAATCTGAAAAATAATCATCTTAAAAAAAACTATATTTAAACCACAAACAAATTTTGTATCAAAATATTATTATTGAATTTATCTCACAAATACCCTTTATTAATTATATTTTTTAAAACCATAATGCATTACATGATCTCTAAATTTCCTTATGATTTTTTTAACACTACATATAAAAAAATAAGCATCATTGGAAATTTTATCTTCAAATATTGTCATTCTAAAACAAAACTTTTTAAGGTCAGCAACTAACAATTTATATAGGAACATTACAACTAAATACATATTTTTTAGACAATAAATACATTAAAAACTTGTTTATCTTTAATCATTTATTTGTGTATGTAAACAAATAACCAAAATATTATTAATTGGATATAGTTTATTAATTAGAAATAATTAAAGTGGGGTTATTATCCTCTCTACCTCCATATACTGAACTCATAATAAATTAAAATAAATATATCTCATGAAATTTGTGGCCTTTGATGGTGCATTTAGATGAGAGGATTGCTTATATACTAACTCATAATAAATAAATAAAAATATATCTTATGAATTTTGTGGCCTTTGATGGTGCATTTAGATGAGAGGATTGCAATGGAACAAAGACTATCGCATAATTCGCCAATATAGCTCTGTGGCCTTTGATGGTGCATTTAGATGAGATGATTGCAATGGAACAAAGACTATTGCATAATTCGCCAATATAGCTCGCATTCCCACTATTGAATCAATTATATAGAGTATGCAAGACATGTATTTGATAGAGCATTTCAGAGAACCATGATCTCATGGAATACTATGCTTTGAATAATACTATGCTTATTGCTTAAATCGATATTGTGATTTTACCTTCAAAGTCCTTTCCCAAACGCAAATCGATATTGTGATTTTACCTTGAACGTCCTTTCCCAAACTCAAGTGGCAGCTTTGAGCCCAGCTAGTGTTCTTCCAGCATATTTGCCTATTGCAGACTAATGGTTATCACGATCTTGCCTTGAAACTCTCCCAAATGCAAGTGGCAGGGATAAAGCCTGACTATTGTTCCTCCAGCATGCGCCTATAGCAAGTCTGCAACAGAACAAGGGAGTGGATTTGAGTCATGACTTTGTTAGGAGTGTTGTTGTGGGCATTTTTGCAAAATGTTTACGAAGTATTGAACAAAATGTATCTACGGGATATAGTTCCATTTAGTTAATGGATAGCCCACGCCAACTAAACAAGTAAGGCTAGTCGCCTGCCTGGTAACAAAGCTCACTGCTCTTGCTTAAAACACGGGTAAAGCATATATGTTATCCTCTTCTTTCTGGCATGCACTAGCGCACCCCTTGAATAGGGCAGATAGCCAGGACGACGGAGGTTTCAGGTCTCGTGAGCATCTCCCATTAATTTAATTCACAAATATTACATATGTGTAAATCCAATCTCTTTTGAATTTGGTTATGTGGATATTGTTCACATTGAGAACCGCATGTACATATATATATAAAAATATGGTTTAGTCTCAAGGTTTGGTTTACTCTTCCATTCAATTTGTTATTTCTCTTCACTCTGCTAGTTGATGAATTTGACAGAATGGTTTAGTCTCAAGGAATGGTTTACTCATCCATTCAATTTGTTATTTCTCTTCACTCTGCTAGGTGATGAATTTCACAGAATTTGATGTTTGTTTGTGCATTTCAAACTTGGTTGGTGCAGTCAATGGGGATTAACAGACCCAATTAAATTTTTCGTTGTGAGTGCTGTGCCTGCATGCCCACCCTTTCAGCCTGAGTGAATTTTACTTTTTTGATTCCAGAATTTACTTTGAATGATTAAAAAGGGCAGATGGCTTATTGACAAAAAGGGTTGATTTTAATATATAAAATATTTTTCAGGCACTGTGAAAATGTAGTCTTTTGAGAGAATGGTGATTAGAAAATAGGTTTCCATTTTCCTCAGAGATTTCATATATAGGTTAATGGGAATTATTGTCATTGCACCCCCTACCTACAAACAGATCGCTATATACCGGATTCAGTCCCCAAACAATTGCTCTGGCAGTTGCTGAAGTTTGGGTCCCTTCCCTCTGTAAATCGCAAGGCACAAGTATGCAGCACTAGAAATTCAGCTTCTCTTCCTCTATAAACAGGGCAGCACAGCCAAGCATAGATATGTGAATACGAGGGGAGTTAACGGGTTGGTGAACGAACTCTTACCATAATCGTGTTTTCTTTTTCTCAAACAACCTCGAGGTTTGAAATCCCTGTCTCCATTTTGGAAATCGCATTTGGTGACGAACGAATTGGCAGCACTGGTTACCGACGTCAGCGGATGGAAACAGTATATTTTAGTTAACGGGCAGGAAACACCGTACAAACTAAGATACAAGGATGAGAAAGTACTTGCCTCTGAATGCACTGAATGGGCCCACTCACCACACATCCACCTCTGAACAAAAATGGAAGGCCACCAAAAACAGGCACACTCATTGTAACAGTTGTATATAGCCACAGTTAAAGATGCAAACATGAAAAGAACTGGGAACTCAAGGCAACAGCCAACCACCAGTGGCCACCAACTCAGCGACTGGGCAACTTTCTTTTTATATGCAACAAAAACTCCAAATAGACTACAAAGGAGTAATCTGACCTGGACCAATGCTCAATGACTCTTTTCTAGAAGGGTAGTGGGCACCAAACCACTCTCTATGATTATAAGCTCAACTAAGTGCATTAAAATATTGGTATACTATTTGTGCAAACCAGAACCTGCCTGCCTCACCAAATTACCTGACTCATGCAAGCAATTTATCCGTTCATATTTATAAAGAACCTCCGACCCACAAGCCAACAAGTGCCCATGCTGAAAAAAATCTGACACTACTATTACGATGTTGCTGTTCATTTTATTCCAAACTGGAGGAATTCATTCAATCACAAGGGGATAATCAATTCATCAATTGAAAATAACGTCTGTAGATATTAAAGTATATCTTCAAATATATAGGAGAGTACTTCGAATGTTGAAGATGATATTCTCAAAATATCTGTGGAATTTCACAAGCTTATTTAGCAGCACCAGATATCCTATATGCGTAAATGTATATTCACCATTGCCCAACCATTCAGTTCAGATGTTACTAATTAGTTTTCCACAGTCTACTGCATTCTGCAACACTACAACATCTCAAATAAAGATGCATTTCTAAAAGGGAGTGATTTCAAAGAATACTAATTGATAATACGATGACATGCTCCACTTTACAAATTAGGTCGTGCCTAGAGTGCCAAGAATAGTTCAGATACTCAAAAGCTGGCCACAGAAAACACGAATCTCTAGTCAGACTTAAGGTCCATTGTCAAAATTTCATGCTATACAAGTAGAAACGAAACCCATATTTTTATGAATCTACAGAAAACTCCTCTCAGCTAACATAATTACTAATTTTTGAAGGTGTGGTCCGAAAGGAAAAATAAAACTTGGTTCCAAACTCTCTAAAAGCCTAGTTTACCATAAGGTAGAGCTTTAGTAATCATGAAACATCAGCAACAAGAACTCAAGCTAAAGCCTAAAACGTTGCCTTTCTTGTCAGCATTGTGCTTCAATCCTTGGAACCGAAACAATGATCAAGATGAATATTGAACTGCCGATTGAAGTCTGCTTCATGAATATCTCCTTCAAGAACATCACCACAAACTGGACATGCAGCAGAAAGTCCTGTTCAGCCCAACACCCGGGACAATTACTCATATGTACTCGAGTCTTATGCAAAATAACTCTATTTAGAATAGATGAATAATAATTTAATAACTTTCTGGCTGCCATAAAGCTACATTTAGTTTCTACAATTAGCACAGGACAAAATTGCTTATTGCCTGTGTTGTGCTTTACATGTTACTGCACTTAATGATGTGCCATCGCTAAAGATCATGTAAAGAACAAGGTAAATTATTACGCTGTTATCTTAAATACCACCCGAGGGAAGAAATTATTGGCATAATTCTTCAAGCATCTGATTCATCTCGCTAGCTTACGCTAACATTCACTGTAATAATTCTCTGATCATCTCTTACAGCGTGTATTAATTAAAGACAATCAGAGTGTAAGACAAACACTGATAGTTTCCTATTTCAAATGTGGTATCATGTAGCCCTTCGACAGAACTGACAATGATAACATATGAAGCAAGCCTAAGATGTTAAGACTGGGAAAATCTTGAAATAAAGCATATTGTCAAAAGAATTAAAAAAATTCTGCTATAATGCAAAGATAAAAAGGTCAAACAAGTAAAGGTGCCTTTCCCAACATTGCTATAGGAGGCAGTATTTAGACTTCTTCAACAAATCTGAAATGTTAAATGCTATTTAGACTTCAACAACAAATTTGAAATGCCAAATGCATCGCCGCTTCACAAGAAAACATAAAAAGTCCAAATGAAAATAGCAAGTTGCTCAACAAATCCTCCCATAAATGGAATATGGTCTGTTTACACGTTAACCACCTCTTTGGTATCCAGTGTGACTTCACGTCTTCATTGAAAGTCTAATTCATCCCTACAAACAAGGGGTGATGTTGTACCTGTCCCATTACTTTGTTCAAGTAAATGCGTTTAATAAATAGCTTCAATGAAGAAGCAACATATTCGCTAAGAGCAAGCACAATAATTAAGGATTGCCAAGTCATTAGTTAAGAAAGTGAATAGGTCAATTAAATTGCACAAATACTTAACAAGTAAAACAAAAGGGGATGCCTTATTATATAGGACAATTTCATTGAATAAAGTTTCATATATTTTGTATTCACCTTTTTGAAAAACTATTTCTTCAACATCTAACAAAATAACCTTGGTTATTCCAAACTCAATAATTAGTAAATTGTTAATACTCCAACATCCCCTTGACCAGCATCCCTTTAAAATGATGTTGTTCCTATCCCATTACTTTGTTCAAGTAAATACATTAATAAATGGCTTTAATGAAGAAGCAACATATTCGCTAAGAGCAAGCATAATAATTAAGAATTACTAAGTCATTGGTTAAGAAAGTGATTAGGTCAATTAAACTGCACAATTGCCTAACAAGTAAAACAAAAGGGGATCCCCTTATTATATAGGACAATTCCATTGAATAAAGTTTCATATATTTTGTATTCATCATTTTGAAAAACTGTTTCTTCAACATCTAACAAAATAACCTTGGTTATTCCAAACTTAATAATTAGTAGATTGTTAATACACCAACATCCCTCCTTGACCGGCATCCCCTTAAAATGAAATAATAATTTTCGAATATCTGTCCACCATTCATGCAAAAGGTCAAAAGGTTTCGTAATTTAAAACTTTTACATCAATAACAAAATGATGACTCAAAATTTTGAGATACGATGACAGCATATGTGTCCACCAAGGCATCTGAAAACTGTTTGAACAGTGTCTCACGTCGGTGAAAAAAATCAACCGCTTAAAAAAAATAAGTCTGCTTCTGTGTCATAGGCAACTTGTCTAGCAACACCTTTCAGTCGTTTGAATCTGTCCGTCTGTGTTCATTTGAGGTTTCTTGTGGTCTATTGTTCTGCTCTCAACATTTTGCTGATCACAAAATCTGGTGTCTCCATCTTACGATTGTTACGTACAGCAAAGGCTCTGCTAGCTTTTTCATTTCGTTACATCTCTTGTTGATCATTCTTCTCTTGTCCCAAATTTGTCTTTAATGAATGTTCTCCACATCAAGACCTTTCAAAAATTTAAAATGCCCTTCTCCCCTTTCTCCACTTTCAAAATGCCCTGCTCCTCGTCATTTACTTTAGAAGGCGCGAGAGCCTTTCATTCAGATTTTTAATGAACTTCCAATTCCTTTAAAAATATTTGCAAATGATTTTAAAGAATTAAAATTTTTTAAGCTTCAAACAAATCAACTTGCCTCATATGTTAGTCTCTCTACTCAATTTTCAAAAACATTTGCACTTGAGATAAATCTAGGTTGCAGGAAACGTTGGAAAAGGGTCCGTTTCCAGCCGGAAACGAGGAAACTCGTACCGTACGGCCTGGAAGCACGTTTCCAGTCGTACTGGCCCATTTCTTGAGGAGGAAACGTGGCTAATACGGCCGGAAATGCGTTTCCAAGCCGTACAACAGAGTTTCCTTTTCTAACTTGACTTTTTCTTGTATTTTTTAAAAATTTCCGCTTCTAATTTTTTATTAGGCAACTAAAATATCTTCTGGATGCCTCTCAAGTTATAAAAAAAAAAAAAGAATTTTTTAGTCGGGCAACCTAACATTCAAGCCTATGGCCCTAGTGTTGATATGCAGTTTATGATAATGTTAAATTCTTAAAGTAAAAGGATGAAAATGAAAAATAAAGAAGAATGACTCAAGATGTTTGAGAGTGGTTTCGCCTTCATTGGGTTTCATATGGAGAAAGTAGAATTTTAGATCTCACTCAAAATCCAGCAAACTTATCAGTTTTACAGGATTCCAAGATTGGGGGATTACAATGTTTCCATTGGATTTTGTCATGTACTAGGGTATCGAACTTGTATCTAATCAAGAGAACCAAGCCCTCTATGCAGGGGAGACTCCCAATAATCAAAAGCAAGTAGGATACTAGGGTATGGAACTTGTATTTAATCAAGAGCACTAAGGTCGTTCGACTATGTAGGAGGAGACTCCCAATCAAGCACGAGACAAGAAATTAGAAATTTCTTGTGGTTGATTTTAATTTTTGGATATTGCTATTTTCATTATGTGATCATTCATGAGTAAATGTGATGTAAATTTAGGGACTTATAGTTTATGCATTGACAATTAAATCATAATGAAATAAATTAGAATGTATCATATACGCTTTATGATTGCACATATTTCTTAATGTCCTTATATATTATATATATATATAATATATAATATATATATAATATATATATATATTGCGTTCCCTGTTTCCAAAATTTGGGGGCGTCACGTTTCGTACCCGTTTCCCCGTTTCGTGCAATTTAGAGATAAATTCTATTTAGTTTACAACCAGCTATGCCTTTAATTAATAGCCTCACATGGGTTATAGAGCTATAATATCATGTAAAATTTAAATACTCGTTTTGATCTAATTCTATAAGAGAAGGATGTTTGGGTTTTCCCCTTGTGGGTTTTGCCCTTGCTACTAGCTTAATGTTTGGTGTCTCGTGTCTCGCTGTGATCTCTATATTTTCCTGAAAAAATGAACATTTGTATAATTGCTTGATGAAGAAAACATAAGTAATAAGAAGACATCCAATATTCACAAGTAATTATCACGGAGAGAAATTTGGTGTTAGACATCATTACAATTGGTTTCTCAACTTGATATCAAAGCTAAGGTGAAGGAAGGACACTTGAAGATCACAACTTGTTGGCATACTTGAAGACACTCTTGTAGCAGCTCTTTCTTTCTCTCAAGGTAGTACTCATCTATTCTATATGCCTAATACTCCCAATCAAATGACATCTATCTACAAGGAAGGCAACAAGCTTGATGGAGCATCCAACTTCAAAGCTTGAAAGAAGAGAATTAATCTAGTCCTTAAAGAAAATTAAGTCCTTCAATTTGTTGAAGGAAATGTTCCTCTACCAGAGAAAAACAATGCTCAAGAAGTGGCCAAATACAATAAAGGAAAAATTAGAGCTCAAAGGATTCTCTTTGTGTCCATCAAAGATCACCTCATTTCTTTTGTTTCGGATATGTCTACATCCGAGGAAGTCTATGAAACATTGGTGAAATTATACTCCATCAACAACACCGGTCAAAAGATATCTCTAAGGACTCAACTTTATGGAACAAGGATGTCAAAAGAAGAGAACGAAGCTTCATACTTCATGAAGATATCAAAAATCAAAGATCAACTTCAAGGGCTTGGCGAAACTATATCTGACTTTGAGTTGATCACTTTAGTAATCAATGCCTTACCTCCAACTTGGGCTTCATGTGTTCTATAGGAATCAAGAGTAAAGGCTAAAAATGATAATCAACCTAATAATGAAGACACTCAAGCTTTTGCAGCTAAATCAAGAAAGAAGATTGGAAAATTTGGATCTCAACACACAAATAATGGCAACAAGTCCCATAGAAATAAGGCTATGTCCAAAGTTCAATGTTATGGTTGTCATAAATATGGACATTTCAAGAGAGATTGGCCCAAAAACCCTAAGAATAAGAAGAGGAAGGAAAGACATGAAGCGTTAACAATTGAAGATGAAGATGCTCCGAAGAAACCTAAGGTCGAAGACAACAAGGATCTCTACTACTAACAATAAGGAAGAATAAGGCAGGTGTACATAGCTCTACAATCTACTTTTGTACCAAGTTTGAAGTCAAGTTTGATTTCTATTTCTTGTTTAGAAAAATGGCAAATAGAATAGTATTTATTGACGGCAAGGTAGTTATATGGGGGATAGCATAGAATTTTATTGGGATCCGTGAATTGTAAGTATTTTTCAAGGAGATTGCATTTAAGAGGGAGCTCATAGTAATCTATAATGAAGTAGTTGAAGAAGAGAATCGATTCATTGAAGTATGTTCCAAAATTCTTATAAAGAGAAGCTCCTTGACAGCTGTGCACATAGAATCCATCACAGAACTCTAGAAGAAACATTCAAGTGCATAAGAAGAAGACCAAATATGTTTCCCCATAATGTAGATAAACTTGTATTTCATCATGCAAATCCAGAGGAAGCTAACATTTTTCTCTAAGAAGTAAGGAAGCTAACAAGATGGAAGTCAAGACTTTGAAAAAGAGCAGTCGAAAAGTCTATTAGTGGAAGTCAATATCTAGCTTAGTGAGCCAAGGTTGATTCAGTGCTTTAATGTTTTAGTGTTCATTCAGTGGAAGGGAAGGTTGATTCAATGTGTGCATCTATTGCTGCTACCAGTGATTTTCAAGCAACAACTTGTTCAAATTTGGGTGAACTTACTCATTCTCTTGATCTCTCATTGTACTGTGTATCTCTGTTGAACATTTGATTTCTAATAAAAGAAGAATTTGGTTGGGTTTTCCCCATGTGGGTTTTGCCCTGATCATTGCACCAAAATTCTCTTTGTCTACTTGTGTTCTTGGTTGTCTTCTATTTAACATATGGTTTATATGGTGTATGTTTTATCTACAATTTCTTAATTAATATTGTTGAAGATAGAAGTTTTGGAATAAGTAATTGTTTCAGCGTAGAACATCATAATTTCAACATGGTATCAGAGCTTTGGTGAAGACAAACTCCATTTGCAGCTCTCTTTCTGTTGGAATATCTCTTGTTGTCCATTCCATTCACAGCTCTCTTTCTGCTGAAATATCTCTTGTTGTCCATTCCATTCACAGCTCTCTTTCTGCTGAAATATCTCTTGTTGTCCGCTCCATTTGCAACTCTCTTTCTGTTGGAATATCTCTTGTTGTACGCTGCATTTGCAGCTCTCTTTCTGTTGAAATACCTCTTGTTCCTTCTACTTGCTGCTCATTTTCTGCTGAAATATCTCCTCTTTTATTGCTGAAATTCACTGCTGAAATTTTACTGTTGAATTTTATTGCCGAAATTTACTACTGAAATTTTATTGTTGAATTTTATAACCGAAATTTACTGCTAAAATTTTACTACTGAATTTTACTGCTGAAATTTCACCGTTGAAATATTGTTGTTGAAATTTTACTGCTACCGTTCTTCCAAGATTTCAAGGAACCCAAGATGTGATAGTAATTTTGCAGATAGTAATAAAGTGTTGCATGTGTTTAATAGTTATGATTTTGGTACTTCTTGATGCATGCCAAAGTAAATAGTAGTTCTACTTTTGTTTATGCATGTGTAAGAAAGTGGTGTCTTGAAAAAAAAGTATAATGTGTAGAAGGTTATGAAAGAATCACTGATAGAAATTGAATGTTTAAGATAGGGGGATTTTGATTCTCTCACATTATATGAGAAAGGTCATAATATTATGGGTTTTGGTAATTTTGATATTAAAGTTTACTAACAATAGTGGTTGTAGGTAAGAATCATGACTTTTGCAAAAGATAGAATGATAGTTTTCAAAACTAACCTCTTTTGCAGTGATCAAATATGGATTATAATTATTAGAATAATACTATTTAGTATTTAAAGCTCATTCTTTTAGCTGTTGCTATTTTTATTCTTTTCGCAGTTTCTTAGATGAAACTGATTGTTTCCATTTCTTAAATAGAAACTTGATGTTTCTATTACTGTAAATATCTTTGTATTATTATTGAGCTTCAGTTTGCTCATCAATTCATTCATTGAAATCTATATGCGTGTTTCGCACTGTTTTATGGTATCAGAGCTCGGGAATTTTTTTTTTTCGAAATAATTTTTCAATTTATCGAAAATTTAGTGTCTCATTTCGAAATTGCTCATTCAGTGGAGAATTTTTTAACGTGAGTGGTCATTTCGTGGAAGCTAGTGCCTGCAATCGATCGATCGTGTTTACATTAAACGATTTAGTGTGTGCGGTCAAAAAAAAATTTTTAGGACTTCTTGCTACATGCATTCACCAAGCTTCATTTGATAACAGAACCTGCTCGCTGGTAGATCCACAGGCGGAAATCAAAACCCAAGATTACCCTAGTGTCTTTGGAGCAGAGCAGATCCCAGCTGTTGTCGTATCCACGAAGAGGTTAAGCCCTGATGCAGGCACGTAAATTTGAGGGTTGCGTGTGACAGAGTTGGCACTCTATTATAATCTCGCGGTCAACAGCAAGCGAACAGCGCTATAATCGCGTGGACCAACATTTCATTTGCAGGGCACTTCGCTGGACGGCATTTTTCTGAACTGTCAAACCCTTGGACGGATGGCATACCTTTGTCATTTCTCCTCGCAGCATCCATTGATGCGACATCCATTACAGTTGTATCACAGTGTGCAGCGTGGCTCTGTCCGAGAACATGTATGCATATTGTTTTCTCTTCCGCTAGAAGGTCACGCCATTACGGCTCTTCAGATTCGGCCTAGTTTATTTAGCCGCTGAAAGTCGAAAGTTTTTTGCTGTCTAAAGTTTTGCTGTGAGTGAGAATTCAACCAGCGGCTCACGTGCATCTGCAACCATTCGATTGATCTGACAAAGACATGGTTTCACATTTTTCTGTCCACGTATTGGTCAATTTTTTTATATATCCGCCATTCCGCAGCACTTCAAAAATTATCAAAAGGACCCACAGTTTTTTGTTTCTTGGACGAGTGGATTAAGTTAAAACTGCTACAAAAACAGACGTTTGAGTCTCGATTCAACTGGAAAGTTAGTCGCACGGAAATTTTGTTGTTCCAAAAATATAGAGCTCATTTTTCCTCAAATAAATTATCTCTGTGGAGATACTTGCCGGGTACTATTTTTTTAATACTCTTGAACATCTGTGGAGATTTTTGCCGGGTAAGCTCTATATATTTTCTTGAACCTGCTTTGCAAAACGAATTATGTTTTGTTTATTTTATTGCACCAGGATCAGCGGGCATCTACATTGAAATTTGTGCCAGACTTCTTTATTGTCTTGGGAAACGTACAAATGGCCTCGCTAACCAATCTTATGTTAGAAGGCAATCAACGCTTTAATGGCACCAATTATAACATTTGGAAACAGAGAATGTTGACCATTTTTGAATATAGGCATCTTGACCAGCTTGTTTTGGCCAAAGAGCTCCGTCCTAGTACCGTTGGTACCGATCAAGATAAGTTTGATGATCGAAATTGAGAGGCTCCTATGCTTCTCAAACTTTCTGTGACTGATGATTAGTTACCACAGATTCCTTCCGGCAAAACAGCTGCTGAAATTTGGCAACATTTGAAGGAATTGCATGAGACATCCGATAAGAGCAGAGCTTTCTTTCTCAAGAATCAGTTGTTCTCCATCATGATGGATGAACATATGACTTTACAGGAACATCTTAACAGGATTAAAGACATTCGAGATCAGCTCGAAGCCATTGGTCGGACCATGGAGGAAGAAGATATGGTAGTCATCACTCTGAAAAGTCTACCAAAATCTTATGAACACTTCATAGAAACTCTCAACATTACCACCACAAATGTTGATATGAAGTTTCCAGAGTTATGCACCAAACCACTGCAGCAGGATCGTTGGAAACAGCAGTTTGGTAGTGGTGCTTCATCAGCTTCCTCAGAAAAATGCTTTTGCTGCTACATATCAGTCCTCTCAGTCCTTTCAGCAGAAAGGTTCTTTTCAGCCTTTTGATCCTGCTAGGAAGAAAAGTGTGCAGTGTAATTACTGTCACAAGTTCGGCCACATAAAGAAAGATTGCCGACAGAGGATCGCTTCTGAACAGAAGAAACAGGGAGGGCCTCATCAGACAGCAAATGTTGCAGAACATTCCGAGCAGACAAAATCTACCTTTTACGCCTTTATAGCTAAAAGGTCTTCAGATCATGTCCCGTCTTCTGCCTGGTACATTTACTTTGGTGCATCACGCCATTTCTTTCACAGGCGTGACTGGTTTATTGATTTCTCACTTTTTAGTGATTTTGTGGTATTCGGCGGAGGTGAAAAGTACACAGTAGTTGGCAGAGGTACAGTTCAGATCCAGTCTGGTGGGCGCACACTCATCTTCTTGAATGTGTACTATGTTCCTCGTATGGAAATTAATATGTTGTCTGTCAGCCAGATTATGAGGAACTCTCCTCAGCGTGATGTAGTGTTCAATGCGCACAAGTGCTCCATTATTGATAGGGAGACTAGTCTTACAGTTGCTGTTGGCCTAGAGGATCATGGTCTATACAGGCTTCTTGACACTGGTGTCTCTCCCATCAGCACTCTGTGGCATCAGCGATATGGGCATCTAAACATGCAGTATCTCTCTCAGCTCTCTCGGGAGGGACTTGTGTTAGGATTACCTGATATTCAGACTCAGCAGTTGGGCGTATGTGGCGCCTATTAAGCTGGAAAGCAACATCGGTCTTCATTCAAGGATGGAGAATCTTGGTGCGCATCTAAGGTACTCCAGTTAATTCATGCTGATATTTGTGGTCCTATGAATACATCTTCTATGACTACGTGCAAATATTTTTTGCTTATTGTAGATGATTTCAGTAGAAAGATGTGAGTGTATTTTCTAAAATATAAATCTGATGCATTTAGTACCTTTCAGAAGTTTAAAACCTTAGTTGAAAAAGAGTCTGGCTGTAACATCATGACTCTTAGGACCGATAACGGGGGGGGGGATTTTGTTCTGCTTTTTCCAACATCTGTGATACTCATGGCATCAAACGCCAGTTAACTACACCCAACACTCCTCAACAGAACAGTGTTGTCGAACGCCGCAACCGCACGGTTGTTGAAATGGCTCGTTCCATGTTACAACACAGGAGTGTTCCGAACAAATTCTGGGCTGAAGCAATATTTACTGTTGTTTATCTTCTTAACCGATCACCCACTCAGGCTGTTAAGGGGAAGACTCCCGAAGAGGTTTGGTCTGGCCGTAAGCCTAAGATCAGTCACCTCAAAGTATTTGGCTCAGTTGCATATGTTTGGATTCCAGCTGCTAAGCGCTCTAAGTTGGATTCCAAAAGCCAGAAACTCATGATGACAAGGTACAGTGATCATCACAAGGCCTATAGGCTGATAGATATAACCACTGGTCGTCTTAGCTTCAGTCGGGATGTAGTATTTGATGAATACAGAGGATTCTTTCAGTCTTCTCCTTCTGAGCAGTGTTCTGAGGATCAGCCTCACAGTGTTCTTCTTCCGGTTGTCCACCTGATGGGAGGGATGATGCAGCATCAGTGTTTGATAATACTTTATCTGAGCTTCCTCCAGAAAATAACCCTTCTCTTGCTGCCCCTATTGTTCTTGAGCCTTCTCCACCTCCTCCTGATATTGGTTCCTCTACTCTTCGGCCTAAATGGTGGGGTAAAACCATTGGTGATCTCCGGGATGATGAGCTCCTTGAAGGTAGAACTTCTAGACATAAGAGAAAACAATAGTGTACAGTCAATTTTGCTCTTATGGCTAACCTACACAGTATTTTTGAGCCTCAAACCTATTCAGAGGCTAAGGGTACATCTGAGTGGGAACAGGTTATGGAAGCTGAATTCCAGAGTCTTCAGAAGAATCACACGTGGACCCTTTCTGATCTTCCTGCAGGGAAATAGCCCATCAGCTGCAAATGGGTGTATAAAGTGAAATACAAAGCTGACGGAACCATAAACAAGTATAAAGCTCGTCTTGTGGCTCGAGGGTTCTCACAAAAGGAAGGCATCGACTATGAAGAGACTTTTGCTCCTACAACCAAGATGAGTACCATACGGCTTGTCCTTGCCCTAGCAGCTCAGTTCAATTGGAAAGTTCATCAGATGGATGTAAAGAGTGCTTTCCTAAATGGTGACTTACAAGAAGAAGTCTACATGACGCAGCCTCCAGGATTCAAGGTTGCTGGTCAAGAACAGAAAGTGTGTAGATTAGCTAAAGCACTCCATGGATTGAAACAAGCTCCTCGGGCTTGGTACATGAAAATTGATCAGTACCTGACAGATCATGGCTTTCAGCGGAGCCCATCTAATGCAAACCTGTATATCAAGCATACTGGTGATGATATCTTGTTTGTGGTTGTCTATATGGATGACCTTATCATTACTGGCAGCTCTACACATTTGATCCATGGGATCAAACAAGACTTATGCAGAACCTTTGATATGACAGACTTGGGACTTCTTCATTATTGTCTGGGGGTTGAAGTTTGGCAGACTGAGAACCACATCTTTCTCTCTCAGTCCAAGTATGCCAAAAATCTTGTGGACAGGTTCAGAATGCAGGATTGCAAACCGGCCACGACTCCTATGGAACCAGGGCTCAAACTTTCAGCTCAGTCATCCTCTCCCCTTCTGGATGAAACTTTATTCAGGCAATTTGTGGGCAGTCTCATCTACCTTACTGCCACCAGACCTGACATCAGTTTTGCAGTGAGCTACATTTCCCGCTTCATGTTAGCTCCTAAAGTTGATCATTGGATAGCAGCAAAGCGTGTGCTACGATATGTGCGTGGCACTTCTGATTATGGACTCCTATACACTCGAAGTTCCGATCCTATACTCAGTGGTTACACAGATTCTGACTGGGTCGGTTCGGTTGATGACCGTAAATCTACAGCTGGGTATGTGTTTAGTCTAGGATCCAATGTTGTCAACTGGACTAGAAGCAGTAGGCAGTGGCTCTCTCCTCAACAGAAGCAGAGTATCGGGGAGCAGTTAAGGCATCCTGCAAGGCAGTTTGGCTTCGACGTATGCTGGCGGATATGCATGTTTCCTAGACAGGTCCTACTTCCTTGTTTTGTGATAATGAGGGAGTGCTCAAACTTGCCAAGAATTCAGTCTTTCATGAACGAACAAAGCATGTGGAAACTCATTGCCACTACATTCGCCAGCTTGTTGAAGACGGATCCGTTCAGTTGCGACATGTTCCCACAACAGAGCAGCCCGCAGACATCTTCACCAAGCCTCTTGGCCCTGATAAGTTTGTAAAATTCAGAGGGTCTATTGGTGTTGTAAATAGATTGAGCATTAAGGGAGGGTATTAAAATAATACTATTTAGTATTTAATGCTCATTCTTTTAGCTGTTGCTATTTTTATTCTTTTAGTAGTTTCTTAGATGAAACTGATTGTTTCCATTTCCTAAATAGAAACTTGATGTTTCTATTACTGTAAATATCTCTGTATTATTATTGAGCTTCAGTGTGCTCATCAATTCATTCATTGAAATCTATATGCGTGTTTCGCACTGTTTTAATAATTAATATCATTGCACACAGTGAAGTCAATATGTATAATTATTATTACATGCCTTCACTCTGCGATCACGTTTTGAAGATCTTTATTAATTCAATGGAAGACTGATCCATGCATTGAGTCGTGATAAGCAATCATCAATATAAACTGTGGCACCGAAAGTTCATTCATCTTCACTATAAAACATTACCTCATGTGAAAAAGATGGTTTCCGAAATGCCTGAGATTAGAGTGGATCGTGAGGGAGTTTGCCAAGTGGTGTTCAAGAAGATGTATTTCTTCTGCCATTGACATATGAGTAATGAACAATGGTAACTTATAGAGATGAATCAAGAGGGAGCTAACAACTTCCTTCAATCCCCATTAAAAAATAAGCATTTTCAAGTCTTATGTTGATTCTTTGTGTCACTGCTTTTGTTTAAATTTATCCTTATAGATCATTGGTTATTCTTCCTGCATGAGTATTTGAATGATTCTTTCACTAACTTCTTGATGAGGATGTGATCAAGAAAACAAATCCTTAAGATCATCAAGGTGCAAAATAGTGTATGAAGAGTAAACTCCAAGAGGAAGTTGGTGCAAGGATAATGAAAGAGTCCCTCTCACATCTAGAAAAGAAAGAACGGCATGCCTCACCACCCGGTATACTTTCATTATGTTTATTTACTTTGCTACTATTGCTTTCTCTCTTGTTTTGGGATCAACAGGTACATTTGATGAATGTGAGAACCAAGTCCTTTGTATCAAGATTGAGGAAGATGTCGAGCCATCCCATGACTTGAGTGGACATGAAGTGGACAAGAGCTCAAGACTTCTGCAAGGAAGTTGGAATCAAGAAAGAGACCAATGTACCATATAACCTAGAACAAAGCGAGCACTTAAGGATCTTTGGCTGCCCTATCTACTTCCACGAGCCAAAAGAAAACAAAAACAAGCTGGAAGCTTCAAGGAAAAAAGGTACATTTGTTGGTTATTGTGAAAATTCTAAAGCTTGCAGAATATATGTACTTGGACAAAGAAATATAGAGTTTAGCAGGGATGTAACATTTGATGAAGATGTAGCTCTTGGAAAGACAAGAGACACTCATATTCCTCTTGCTAATGTTGATAGTCAAGATGATGCATTTGAGTTACAAGAAAACCCTGAGCCTGAAATTGATCATGTTGATGAACCCATGGAGCCCATGGATCCTTTGGATCCTCTTGCTAAAAGTAGACCTTTATGGCTTCGTGACACCCTTCAAGATGTTGATAAACATGCTACTCCCGAAGGAACCTTTAGCGAAAGCAAGAAACCATGCCAGTTCCAAGGATATGTTGTAGCCATGAGCAACATTATTCAAGTTGAACCATGTACTTTTGAAGAAGTTGCAGTGTGGAAAGATGCAATGGCTGAAGAATATGAGACCATCATTCATAATGATGTATGGGAAGTGGCTCCAAGAC
Organism: Pinus taeda; assembly: GCA_000404065.3. Taxonomy (NCBI): domain Eukaryota; kingdom Viridiplantae; phylum Streptophyta; class Pinopsida; order Pinales; family Pinaceae; genus Pinus; species Pinus taeda. The sequence continues at coordinate 62,612 of APFE030459617.1, read as the reverse complement.
TCTAAGATAAATATGTTGTGTCTTCTAAATGGCTATATAAAATTAAACATGGCGTTGACGCAATATTGAAAAATATAAAGCTAGATGCCAGAGGGTTCTCTCAGAAAGAGGGAATAGACTATGATGAAATCTTTGCACTTGTTGCATATTATACAACCATCCAATGTATAGTTTCTCTAGTTGCTAGCCAAGGATGGTCCCTTCACCAAATGGATGTGAAGACTACTTTCTTGCATGGCTTCCTCAAGGAAGAAGTATTTTTCGAGCAACCACAAGGCTTTGAAGTACAAGAGCGGAAAACTCATGTGTGCAGACTGAAGAAAGCCCTTTATGGTTTGAAATAAACTCTAAGATCTTGGTATGCCTACATTGATAACTTCTTGATGAAGCCTGGTTTTACCAGAAGTAATATTGATCCAAATCTTTACTTCAAGACAGTCCAAGGTATGCCTTTGATTTTGGTATTGTATGTTGATGATTTCTTTCTAACGGGTGGAGAACCTCTTACCTTGTAGTGTAAGAGGGAGTTAGCATTTATATTCAAGCTAGGATACAGTGAGAGGAGGAACTCCACTTAGCATGCCAAAAAGGAGAACAGACAATCACAAGCAACTGTCTAGTGCTTCCACCAAAAGAAACTGTCAGCAGAAAATGAGAGGAAAAATTTGATGCCAAAAGAGTTTAAGAAGGCAAAACCTCCTACATTTTGATGGAGAGGTGAGGAAGGTCAAGGAAGTAAAAGCATGGCTACTAGGAATGACGAAATATTTCAGAGTGCATGATTACTCTGAGAATATGAAAGCAAGAGTGGTCATTTTTAGCTTGAAGGGCAGAGTTGATATCTGGTGGTAAGACCTAAAAAATGTCAAGAATGTTAACAAGAAAGAATTGGAGGAAATTTGAGAGGCATTTTCGAGAGAAGTACCTATCTAAAAGGTACTATGACAGCAAGGCCAAAGAATTTTACGAGCATAAGCTAGCGAAACTGACAATCGACGAATATACAACTAGATTTTTGGAGTTGTTGAGGTATGTGCCCTCCCTTAAGGATGAAAAGAAAAAGATTCAAAGGTATCCTTGTGGGTTGCCACAAGCATTTACGGACATAATAGAGTTTGATGGGCCACAAACTATGGAGGACACCATCCAAACGATGATGCATTTTTATGAACAATCCAAGCATAGGAATGAATCTCGAAGTGATTGGAGAGCAAAAAGCAAGCCCAACTTTAGAGGAAAGGGGCAAAAAGTTGCACGACAGTAGCTTAGAGTGAAGAATGTGAATTTTTCCACTCCTATCAGGGGTGAGTCACAGCATAAATCCACTAATACTAGTAGAGATCAATTCTCTTAGCCTATAGGAAAGGAAGCAAAGGGTTTCAAAGGGGAGCCCCTGAAGTGTTGGACTTGTGGAGAAAACCACAAAAAGAGAGATTTTTCTCAACGACTGAAGAACGATCCAAGATTGTACAATGTGCAGGAAGCGGAGACAATAAATGATGTGGCTGGGAGTATACCACTCATCTATACAAGGTTGGACAATAGGCAAGTCAATCACCAAGCCTCAACGGTCAAAATAGAAGGTACAGTCAATAACTAGTTTGTCGCATTTTTTATTGACCCTGGTTTCAAGTTCAGTTATGCGAGTCTACAAGTTGCATAAAAGTATTCACTACAGAGCGCATCCCATGATAGATCGTAGTTGGTCTAGTTAGTCATAGGGACTAAGAAGCGAGTCAAGAATGTGGTGAAGTCACGCCTAGTCACGATAGACGGCATGCCCACAATTGCAGATCTAAACATGTTACCATTGGGCTCGAATGACATACTAGTTGAGATGGACTAGTTAATAGCCCACAAAACCAAGGTCGACTACTACAAGTCGACTAAGGGTCTCGATGAGGAAGGAGAAAGGATGATGTTGCAAGGAAGGAGAAAACATCACAGTTTGATGGATAACCATGCTGCAATTGAAAAGGTGCAGCAAGAAGGGTTGTGAGTTTTATGTTGTTCAAGTGACCAACAAATCAAAGGTTGATAAAGACCGAATTGAAGACCACCAAATAACAAAGCAATTTAGTGATGTATTCCCTGAAGAAATTCGAGGATTCTCGCCAAGGAGAGAAATTGACTTCTCAATTGAATTACTACTAGAATCGGCACAAGTGTCAAAAGCTCCATACTTAATGAGTACACCAGAGTTGGTGGAGCTGAAATTGTAACTAAAAAAAATGTTGGACAGAGGATACATTCGACCCAGTGTGTCACCTTGGGGAGCACTTGTATTATTTGTAAAGAATAAGGATGGCACATTGATGCTACGTATTGACTATAGGTTGTTCAATAAAACCACCATCAAGAACAAATATCCTCTACCAAGGATTGATGATTTGTTTCATAATTCATCAGCTGAGGGGAGCTACGGTGTTCTCAAAGATCGATTTGAGGTCTGGGTACCATCAGGTATGGCATCAAAGATGAAGATATTCATAAAATGGCATTTAGAACCAAGTATGACACTATGAAAACGATTGTTCCATTTGGGCTCACAAACGCCCCAACAACATTTATGTGTTTAATGAATAACGTTCTTAGTCCATATTTGGACAAGTTTGAGCCAGTTTTTGTTGATGACATCTTGCTTTATTAAAAAACCAAGGAAGAGCATGAAAAACACTTGGCGACAGTATCGCAGTTGTTGAGAGAGCACAAGCTCTACGCCAAATTTTGCAAATGTGAATTCTAGTCCCAAGTTTAGTATTTGGGACATATTATCTCCAAAGTGTTAGAAAATGTAGCGTGATAGCTATTATATCTTATTTACCTTAACCTTGATAGTGCTTGTGAATCTTTAGTTATCTTCTTTAGATAGATCTTTCATCAAGCAATATCAAGAACAATACAAACAACAAAAGAGGACATAATTATAGGCTCTTAGCCAGGGCAAAAGCCCTCCAAGGAGAAAACCCAGAAACTCTTCTCTTCTCAGAATCTGCTTCAAATGAGATACAAATACCCAATCCCTAGATCATGTCCTTCTCCCAGTACCAAGTCAGCCCTTCTTCAAGACCTTCCTTGAATCTACAACAAACTGCTACACCCTACAACTTTGACCTACCAACTACAATACTGCTACTTGATCTGCAACTTTGAACCTGCAATTTCGGCCTCGCAGCTCCTGAAGAAACCCTAGATCAACCTCCTCTTGGGACCTTCCAAGAGAAAGACAGCTCTTCCTAAGGTGAGTGAGGTCTAGACAAAGTTTCCATCCTCCCAGCTACAATATGTTGCACTTTGTCCTACTGCAACTCAATCTTGCAACTTCTGCCTCTTTCTGCAGCCCAGAAACCCTAAAGATTTGCACATGTGAGAGAGATAGAGCCCAAAAACCAAGGAATTTCGTCCTTCTTCCTTCTCCTTGACTTTCGCTCTCCCTCTTGCAGCTACCGAGCTATAGATCGAACTCTTTCTTGTAGATTGAACTTGCGAGTGCGTGTATCTCAAATGAAGTCAAGCTGCGTCTTTATATAGCCTTCTCAAGGGGTCGAATTCCCTCCTTTAGGCCAACTTGATGATCCCAGGGCCATCTTGTACTCTTAGAGATTCCAGGACTTTCTAGAATCAAAAATAGTTCTTTTACAATTACAAATTGCCCAAAAGGGTCTTATAAACATGATGTTGACTCTATTGACTCATGACAATAAATCCTAAGACCTAACAAACCCTAGAAGCATGAAGAACATGCTTTTACCTAGAAGACCATCAATAATGAGTATGAAAACCATGCTTTTAATAACAATTTCTTTTCTTTTCTTTTCTTGTTTATTACATAGTATACATATTGAAATGAGTACAACAACAATTATAAAGACCGAAGCTAGTTACATTTCTCAACACCCCCTCTTAACTAGGAAGGTATTCATAATTATACAACTAGTACAACATCATATCTCAAACTGAAGAGTTCTCAAGAAGAGTTGGATTAATAAGCCATATTGTAAGCATCATCATCATGACCGACACTATCCCTAAGGCCTAACTGGAGAAGTTATACTTTAATCAAGAGCATTATGCTAGGAGGCTTTACGTGTGATACTGCACTACCTCTATAAGGTACATACCCCATTTTGATGTCTACAAGGTATGTCCTTTGAGGACTATTCTTATCTTGGATCTCGAATGCTGGGTCCTCAAAGTATATATGTCCTCTTCGACTACTCTTCGCTTGGATACCTATCACATCCTCAAAGAGTGTCGATCCCTTTCCTTTCTTGGATGTTATATCCTCAAGGAAACAACAGATGCTTATCCAATCCTCTGCCATTCTTTCTTCATCCACTGAAGAGGAGAAGGCACATGTGATGTAGACATCACTCCCTCTCAAACAGAGAGGACATCCCTATTCTCCTTTAATCTTGAGAATATAATCTTTCTCCTATACAAGGAGACTCCTTTACTCCCTCTTAAATCCAGAGGAGATTTTTTACTTCCTTTCTATTTGGGAAGTCACCATCACAAGCCTTACAGCTTGTCTTTACAAGAGTATCAGCGACCAGTTCTCCATAGCTGCCCAACTCCCTCTTTCCACTGTATCATCGACCTTTCTTTCTTTCAAGGTATCATGGAGCCACCTTCTCTCTTCAATCTTGTGACAGGTTCCAAGCTAATATTCTTGCTCATCAATTTCTTCTTCGACATGAAGGCATTACATTGAGCCTTCCCATACTTCGAGTTGATCATAACTTCTTCTTGAAAGTAATCTTCCTTTGACCTCCAGGTTAACTTTTCACACTAGTACCTTTCAATCTCAAGATGTCCATATTTTGACTTCACAGTTGCCAAGTACCAAATATCAAGTTTCCCTCAATATCTTTCATCCATAGAGTTGAACTTGCCTCAACTGCCATCATATATTCCTGCAACATTCTTCCAGGTAGCAATAATATGTTAACCAGATAACCAACAATAATGACAATCGGACTTATCTCATCATCATGACCTTCTCACCAACATCCTCATTGACCATCTCCACTTGAAACTTCCTTCATGCATCAGAGTGCCCAAGGATCAAACTTTATTACCAAGATACAACTTTTCTTCCAGAGATTATACTGGATGTTAATCATTATTTTACATATTCTAGAGAAAGTCTTAAATCTTTTATGCATCCTTAAGTCAGTCAAATCCTAAGCATCATATATCCATATACCTAAGCATACTTTATGACCAACTTTCTTTCACAAGATTTCATACACATGAATCTTATTTAAAATTTTATATCCAGCATGCATGGCTATGCTTTTATCTGATCATCTAACTATATATAGCTCACAAAGAGCCTACATCCTGACCCATTGCATTATTTTCATCCCTTTACCAGTATCGATTCCACATTACATGGAATGTTTACTAACCTTGTCATAGTTCTTCTAGGATCATGATGGTCCACCTAAGCAAGATTACTTCCTCTAACATAATGTTAGATAATGTGTTAGACCCCTATACTACTAGTGTAACCCCTTATTGTTATTAGTACAACCCACTTATTATATTGATGTACCCATGCAATGCCCATATTGTTACTATTGTGCCCCATAGAAGCTCACTATTGTTATTATTGTGCCCTTACATTATTATTGTTATGTCGGTTCTGATTATGGTATGACCCCTTAGACTCCTATATATAGAAAGGAGGTCTTTTCATTTGTATCATCCAAGAATTGTTCATTTATGTAATGTAAAGGAGGTTGCCCCCTCGAAGAGGCTGATTCTAAGGCATTGATCTATCTTT
>APFE030459617.1:42286-56147 GCA_000404065.3 Pinus taeda | reverse complement strand
AAAAGGTGCAAGAAGTGAAAGATCACATCGAGAAAGAAGAAATGAATCCAACCATATCTTGTAATTCATTCGTCAAAATTACCACTCAAGCTATCAAGATAGAAGATCACATCGAGCATCAAGAAATGAATCCGACCATATCTTGTATAGGATCGGAAGAAATTATCACTCCTCAAACTCTATACATAGAAGGACATATCAAGAAGAAAAAGGTTCAAGCAGTGAAAGATCACATCGAGCATCAACAACAAGTTCTCCGACTTTTAAAGGATAATGCCGCTTCGGTGCAAAATCAAACGAAACAACAGGTAGATCAACATCGTAGTAAAAAATGTTTTGATGTTGGTGACTGGGTATTTTTACTGATTCTAAGGCGTTGATCTATCTTTTCTATCTTTTTTTGAGCTGGTTTCATAACATAATGACTGGATGATAAATATGCAAAATGGTCTATCTATCCATCTATCTAGATGAACTCTACAAAGCAACTTAATCATATAATATTCTAGACATGCGACTAATATATGCTTGTTCCTATGATGCTATGCAAAAAACATACTATTCTAAAAGAAAGATTAATCTTCTTAGAGAACCTGACAAAAAGTGAACCTTCTTTAGTAGTAAATATCCCTCACCTTTTCCTTCTTTGCCTTTTTCTTAGGTTCTCCCACTGCTTCAGCTACATGAGCTTCACTCCTTTCCTTTCTCTTGTTGTTTTGCTTGTTTGGACAGTCCCTCTTAATGTGTCGAAATCCATTGCACCCAAAACATTGCACTTTGGACACATCTTTCTTCTTGGACTTACCAAACTTCCCCTTCTTCAGCTTCTTGACTCGGGCTAGAAAGGTTTGAGATTGCTCATCTAATCCAATCCTTGACCTTGATCCTTGATTCTTCTAATATGCACTGCACCCACAACTTTTCAAAGGGACTTGAATCCTTCTTGGAGTAAATGCTTGTTGCAAAGTTGCTCCATTATGGTGGCAATGCATTCAGTACACAGATGGTTACTTCTAAATCAATTATAGGTTCCCCAAGTCCTTTGCAATGGTCTCTTAGTTGAGAGACTCTCATGAGGAAGGATGCCACATCTTCATCCTTTGACTTCATTTTGTACAACTTGTTTCTTAATGACATCTTTTGTCTTGTTGTACTTACCAAATAGAAATTCACTAACTTGTCATACATGGCCTTGGAAGTCTTCAGATTTGCAACAAATGGAACAAGAGAATCCTTAATTGATTCAACTATGATCCTTCAAGCTCTTACTTCCCCTTTCTTGTATTTTTCTAGTTCTTGTGTCTTATCTTTCTTAGGTTCAGTAATTTCTCCAGTAATATATCCCATTACTTCTTGTTTTGTGAGTATCAAGTCCATTCTTTTCTTCCATGCTAGATAGTTTGATGCCCCAACAAGCTTATTGCTCCCCTTGCAGAAAGAACCCATGTGACTTGAAGATTCAGACATAGTGTAATAATATGTTACTTACTTGAGATCACGATTTTTCCTTGCCAATGTCTTCAACTTTCATGATGTCTTCAAGACTTTTTGATAGTCCTTAATGATGTCCTTGGAAGATGATCCCTAGGATTCCTCCACCACCAACTTCCAAGATTGATGCCTTGCAAATAGACTTCATTTTTGCGAGATCAACACCCTCCTTGCGAGATTGATGTAATCTTATCCTTCTTTAATGTAGAAGCCCTAGATTAGAAGGGTCTTCTACCAACGAGCATTAAACAAGATCCCTTGAAGAGACAAATTTCCTTGTAGTCTTCTTCTTTCAGGATTTGAGAGCTTCCTATCTTTTGATCAACAATTCTTACTAGTGTCCTTCCAGTTGCCTTCCTTGTTCACCTTAGCTTTCATACCATGTTAGAAAATGTAGAGCGACAACTATTATATCTTGTTTACCTTAACCTTCATAGTGCTTGTGAATCTTTAGTTATCTTCTTTAGTTAGATCTTTCAACAAACAATATCAAGAAAAATAACAGCAACAAAAGAGGACACAGATATAGGTTGTCAGTCAAGGAAAAACCCCTCCAAGGGGAAAACCCATAAACACTTTTCTTCTTAGACTCTGCTTCAAATGAGATACAAAGACCCAATCCCTAGATCAAGTCCTTCTCCCAATACCAAGTCGGCTCTTCTTCAAGTTCTTCCTTGAATTTGCAACAAACTACTACACACTGCAACTTTGACATGCCAACTACAATATTGCTACTCGATCTGCAACTTCGACCCTGCAATTTTGGCCTTGCAGCTCTTGAAGAAACCCTAGATCAACCTCCTCTTGGGACCTTCCAAGAGCAAGATAGCTCTTCCTAAGGTCAGCGAGGTCTAGACAAAGTTTTCTTCCCCCAAGCAACAAGATGTGGCACTTCATTCTACTGCAACTCGGTCCTACAACTTCAGCCTCTTTCTGTAGCCCAGAAACCCTAAAATTTCGCACATGTGAGACATAGATCCCAAAAACCAAGAGATTTCGTCCTTCTTCCGTCTCATTGACTTTCGCTCTCCTCCTTGCCACTACCTAGCTATAAATCGAACTCTTTCTTGTAGATCAAACTTGCGAGTGAGTGTGTCTCAAATGAAGTCAAATTGCTCCTTTATATAGCCTTCTCAAGAGGTCGTATTCCCTCCTTTAGGCCAACTTGTACTCTTGGAGATTCCAAGACTTTTTAGACTCAAATAATTCTTTTACAATTACAAATTGCCCAGAAGGGTCTTATAAACATGATTTTGACTCCATTAACTCATGACAATAAATCCTATGACCTAACAAACCCTAGAAGCACAAAGAACATGCTTTTACCTAGAAGACCATCAATAATGAACAATGAAACCCATGCTTTTAATAATAATATTTTTTCTTTTTTTTCTTGTTTGTTACATAGGATACATATTGAAATGAGTGCAACAATTATTAAGACCGAAACTAGTTACATTTCTCAACACAAAGAAGGAGTAGCAGTAGTTTGGGAGAAGATTAAATCCATTACAGAGTGGCCTACTCCTCAAAATATGACTCGAGTAAGATCCTTCATGGGATTGCCCGAATTGGAGGTTCATTCACAATTTCTCAAAGATTGGACATCCAATCACATCACTGCAAAGAAAAGGAATCAAATTCCAATGGACACAAGACTGTGAAGTCAACTTTGAGCAATTGAAATATTTTCACACATGGGCCTATATTGAGGATAGTAGACTTAGAAAAGGAATATGTAGTGTGTATGGATGCCTAGTCGGTGGAGCCCTGATGCAAGAAGGATAGGTGGTCTACTATGAGTCCAAAAAGCTAAATGAGCATGAGCATAATTAAGTTACTCGTGATTTAGAGTTGGCAGCAATAGTCCATGCACTGAAAATGTGGAGGCACTACCTCCTCGAAAGAAAATTTGTATTGACATCAAATCATGTTGGGCTGAGGTATTTGTTTGATCAGCACAAGATGAATGCAAGACCTGTCAAGTGGCTAGCCTTGATTAGTGAGTTTGATTTTGAAATCAAGTACATCAAAGGAAAGGAAAATAAAGTAGTTGATGCGCTCAGCAAAAGGCTACAGGTAGCTCATGTGGAAGTTATAAGTTCTTGTGAAGTTGACATCCAAGAAAAGATTAAGGAGGTCATACAACAAGATGAGCACTACTAACAAATCAAAGAATGCTTGTACCAAGAACCAAAAGGAATATTGAGCAAAAATTACTCACTTCTGATGGTATGTTGCAATTTAAAGGCAAAAGGTATATGCCTTGCATGGGCGACTAGAAGCAGCGCATCTTGGACAAATTTCATAAAAGACGATATTTTGGTCATCCAGTTATCAAAAGATGATAACAAACATGAAAAGGATGTACTATTGGTCGGGCATGAAGAAGTGTGTGGCGGAAGACATTGCCAAGTACCTAGAGTGCCAACAGGGAAAGTTGGATTGTAGACATCTAGCGAGATTGCTACAGCCAATCCCCATTCCTGAGTGGAAGTGGGAAATCATATCAATGGACTTCGTTACCGGACTGCCAAGAACATCCAAGCAACGTGATAGCATAATGGTGGTGGTCAATAAGTTGAGCAAGGCAGCTCATGTCGTAGCCAATAAATCCAATGATAAGGCAAGTGACATTGCCCAAATTTTTATATAGCTAGTGAAATTACACAATGTACCCATGAAGATCATCTCGAATTAGGATGCTAAGTTCACCTCTAAGTTTTGGAAGGTGTTGTTTGCTTGTTTTGGGACAAAATTAGCCTTCAGCACAGCGTACCATTCTCAAACAGATGAGCAGACATAAATAATTAACAGGGTACTGGAAGACATGCTGAGGATGTATGTCATGCATCAGCCAAAGAGATGGGAAGAGTTTTCACCACTGGTAGAGTTTGCATATAACAATGGGTACCAAGAGTCATTAAAAATGAGTCCATTTGAAGCACTTTATGGCAGAAAATGCAATACACTTATCAACTAGGACGATCCAATGAACACAGTGCATATCGGACCTGATATGTTGAGAAGAACTAGAAGTAATTGCTATCAGGCAGCAACTGAAAATAGCTTGGGATTGGTAGAAGATCTACACAAATAAGCGAAGGATGCACAAGGAATTCCAAGTGGGGGAACATGTTTACCTCTAGATTCGACCAAGGAAAAGTTCATTAAAGATTAGATATTATGCTAAATTAGCACCAAGATTTTGTCGAGCATTTCAGATTTAGAAAGTGTGGGTTAGGTGGCCTACAAATTAACCTTGCCACCCACAGTGAAGGCATGTGATGCTTTCCATATCTCTTTTCTTAAAAACTATGTACATGATGCTAATCATGTTGTTGATTGGTCTGCGATACAAGTGGAATCTAGGAGAGAATTCTAGCCAAAGCCACTCTGCATTCTGGATCGGAGGCAGATCGTACTTCAGAATCAAGTAATTGAGCACGTCAAACTGCAGTGGGGGCACTTTCAACCAGATGAGGCCACGTGGGAGATGGTTGAGCAAATGAGGGTACCATACCCATTTTTGTTTGTTGGGTAAGCAAACGTAAATGTAAATGTAAATGAATATAAAGAGTTGTGTATATAGAGCTCATTGTTGAATTTTGTGTTCGGTAGCATTGTTAAATTTTGTGTTCGGTATAGATCACGGTTGAAATGTCTTCTTCTATATGGGTGGGGTCTGTAACAGCCCTTTTTTTTGCTACCCCTCTTGTAGCTATCATCATGAAATTGTAATTCATGAAAATATTGTGGAAATGTAAACGCAATGACTGGTTGTGAGTAGTGAACACGAATTCCAAGTTTGGGGAGAGGAGTTGCTAGAGAATTGGTTAACTTAGGATGTTCATTTAATGGCCACTAGTTTTTCATTTAATGGCCACCAGTATGGGCTTCCTGAATGGAGGACAAACCCATACCACCTATGTTTTCCTTGTGGGTTGTGCGGTGTGGTCAACACACAAACAGCGACGAGGGGAAAAAGAAAACCAACAGATAAGAACAAGGCAGTAAGATTTCGAGAGACAAAGAGGAAAATCATTCAAAGTGAAGAACACTAGAATCAAGTGTGAAGGATGTTAGCAAAGTTCAAAGACACAAAGGTTGTGTTGTGGGTGCTTATATGTCGAGTTGGGCATACGAGGATAGTGAGTGAACTTACAAGTAAAGGAATAACATTGGGAACAAGCATTGGGGCTGAAGCGGAAGCACACTAATTGCATGGTTGAAGAGAAGAAGCTGGTAGAGACACTCTATATTCTAGAGCCATATCGAGTCGAGTAGGTAGAAACTCACTGTAATCTAGATCCCTAGTTAGCAGAGGGAAAGTTCTGTGTGTTTCTGGTATTTGCGGGATTAGCATATGGACATAAGTGTGCTATGGATTCCTGGTTGGACAGGTGGAGACGCTAGAGGATATAATCCTTAACTAAGTAGCTGAAGATGGGGTGGTCTTTAGATTCATGTGTGATCAGATTGATTAGCATCGGTTTAAATTCCCTTGAGCACTTACCTCCTCAAACTTTGAATCTGGCTCGAGGGTGGTCAGTTGAAAGAAAGATTGCAATGTAATTGGCCTACAGTTGGGTGGACAATGGAATTCCCTCCCTCAATTGCCAATCATTAAGCTATACAGATAAGTGTATTCACTTATGCTTCTATTGCATTATGAATATGAAAAGATGTTGTTATGGACCATAACAATGGTTATACCAGCACTGTCTAAATTGAAATTGTGTTACTCTTGGCTATCTTTAATGAGATGTACATGTGATTTTTCTCATGCTTTGAGGGGCTTGGAGACCCCTAGGTTTATTGATATTTCTCTAGGTAACAGAGCTAATTTTATAATGCGTGGGTTTCATTCTTGGCATGATTAAGGTTATTCACTGTCTTAGATCCATTGAGTGTTTAATGTTGCATTGAATGTTTTATCGTCGAGTTTGATGGTGTTGTGTTGCACCCAGTCTGGGGTGTGGTATGTTGTTGTTGTGCTAAATGTGCATCACCATGTTAGCCATTGTTTGGCTTGTCTGATGCCTAGTAAGGGGCATGTTTATAAGCTTTAATTGGACAGGACTATGTCCATAATGATGTTTGACTATTGGTATGGAAATGAGGGATTCGTTTCTGCAAGAGCAGTGTTATGAGCAACAATGGTCTTCAAGGAAGCCTAGATGAAGTCCCTAAAATCCTTGATTTCTTAAGCCTGTGCATCACATGGCAATAGGGTTGTGATCAGGCTGACTGAGTTTCATAAAATGATAAGGAAATCGGGATTGGTAAAGGGTGCAAAGTTGACAGGAGCACGGGACAAAGAAATCCCCAATACCTGTCATGGATTATTCACATCGTGTCGCGCTTAACTTCATGTGTAGTCTACCAAGGGGATGGCACTATTTGCGAGGCAGGAGGCAAGCCAAGAAATATTTCTTGTTAGTAAACAGGAACATATGTGTTCCAAGGAACAAGAAAAAGGTACGTCTCAAAGGATGAGAAAAGGTACATTCTTATGAAGGGATGGGAATGCGTTAATTAACGTGGAATGATTGTCAGTTGACCATAAACACTAGCAATAAATCATGGAATCACGTGATGGGTCAGGACCCGATGGGACCCTCAACTAGGCTAAGTTGGCAGAAGGCACGTAGGTTGGGTGAGGCTATGTGGATGCCACTTGGGCACACAATGTGGCGAAGCTACTGACATGGCACGATCACAACGCGACATGTGGCAAGCAAGAATAGCATATTTGGGGGGAAAATTAGTTGGCTCCCAGGTAACATGTCGCATCGTGGGGGAATGCCATGTGGCAAGGTGACATCACCTGAACATGATTGCGACGTCATCAAGTCGATAGAGTTGGATGATGTGGAAACCTGTGCTAACATGGCACCTAGGTGACACGTGAAGGTGATTAGTGGCGCCACCTAGTGTAGGGGCTCTATGTGGCGATGACAGGGAAGTTGATGTGGTCCAGAGCCACATCACCATGGAATGCGAGTCCCCAGAGAAGCTTTGCAATGCATTTCGTAGGCAAGGCACAGTTGACAAAAGTCGCAGGACAGAGAATCATCCCCATCACTTAAACCATGGAAGTCCGGGAGCGGAATGCTCATAGCAGTTTAGTGTAGTGCAGAGGCACTGTGGTGCTATGACATGGTAGGCACCACATTGGACCTCATGAGGGGTGGTAGTGCCTTGTGGACACCATTTGGCAAGTGATTTGTTGACGTAACAAGGGGTTTAAGGGGGATTGACTTGAAATGACGATAACTTTTGACACAAGAGTCGAATCGAGATAAAATCTATGTTGTCGAAAAGCTCTTGACGAGTTGGATGAGATGGCATTGTCCAAAGTTGATTCTACCAGCTTTGGGAAGAAAGGAAATTTTGTAACCCCGTCTCCATGATGAAACTATGTAGGTTGGATGAGATAAACTAACACCTCCCACAAAGTGTGGGGAACTCCAAATGGGTAGGAGGGAGCATTATAATAGGGCTAAGATAGTCATTGGATATCCAAGTGAGAAACTTGGAGTGAAAGTCAACCAAAGATCTTGAAGGCCAAGAATGTTTGTGATCTAGAGTCAGAGGGAGTCATGCTTTAGAGGGAGTCGACAAAATCAGAGGGGGTCAACAGCTCAAAGGAATACAACCTTTATGTTCAAGAAGTCATGGTACAAGATGGCCATGCAGGATGCTCAGAAGATGGAGGCTTCTAGGAGCAATATAACCTTCAATATTCTCCCATATAACCTCTGTAATTAATTTTTTGTCACAACAATGTCCTGAAGCAAGCTAGCTGCGGGTAACCCTAGGTCTTAACTCACCCTTAAGTTGCAGAGAGGTCTAATCTAGCTTTTTGTAGGGAGTTGCAGCCCTAACGGCCTCATAAATCTGGTTTGTTGTGCTTCTAGCCTTTGCCACAGCCCAAAAGGGGCTCAAGAAAACTCGTTATATCAAAAATGTATAAGTTGCATGCCCCTAGGGGAGGCACTAGTGAGAGTTACTATCAAAAATGTATGTATTGTTACTAGTTCTGGTTTCCATAGGGGAGGCACTAGTGAGAGTTTTAGTGCCCTAAATTAGCTGCAAACCGAATCTTGTGCCCAAAACAAACCCTTCCTATTGTGTAGGTGCCCCGCTGTCCTCAGACTAGATCTTCGTAACCTTGGGATGATTTCTGTTATCTCGACCCTTCCTCCGCTAGAATCTTGGTACCAAAACCCATATCAAAGAGGGAGACTTCATTTCTTATGGATCTCCTTAGACAGATTTGATAACCAGACAATCCACAAAAGTTCACTCTTTGCTTACCGAACCAAGACAAAGATGATAGAAATTATTTTGTTGTAAAGAATAAAGAAGAGAGGGTGATTAGCTAGGGTGGGATCACCTCCACCAAAAATAAGCAACAACAGAAAGGGGTCTTAAAACCCTCAGAACCTCGGCTCAAGGAAAACAAAGATATTCCAATCCAAATCAATAATGATGAAATGATTCTAACTCTCTGATTTATAGATTTCCTCATAGGTGTCGATTTTTATGTAGCATTGGAAGGTATTCCCATATAGCTAAATGGTTTTCAAGTCGACCTAGAAGAATTATGAAAAAATTAATATTTGAAGTGACAAATCGACCTAGGAAAGTCAAGTCAACCTAGCCTATGAAGAGGTTTGCCCTTGGGTTATTTCACCTCATTTGACAAGTATAAATAAAGGGTGTGATGTCTCATTTTTTCCACCAAGAGCAAGTTTCTTCTCTCTTTTCATCATTTCTCTTATCCCTCTTTGACAGCCACACGTTTGGAGCAGGAAGGCCACACAGTCGATTTTGATAGGGTATTCTATTCTGATAATTACTTCTAATGATTTAGTTCTTTTTCACATTCTTATCCATTATTCAATTATTAAGCAATTACACATGAGACATCAACAATATAATATTTAGTAGGATCATGAAGAGACAGCCAAACAAAGAACACAAGAGTTTATCTTGGGAAAACCCACATGGGGGAAAAGTTAAAACCCAACAACCTTTTCCTTTGAGAAATTGTTTACTTCAACAAGAAATACACCTAGACATCCTAATCTTTTACAAGGTCAAACTGACCAACAAAATAAACATGGTCAAACATGGTCCATTAGTGTCTTAGTCAAGTCAACTAGCTGCCCAATAACTTTGATATGGTCTATTCTGCTAGGGTATAATTTCAGTCCTAAGTTGCACGAAACGGGGAAACAGGTACGAAACGTGACCCCCCCCCCCCCCCCCAATTTGGAAACAGGGAACACAATATATTATATATATATATAGATTAGGACATTTAAGAAATATGTGCAATCATAAAGCGTATATGATACATTCTAATTTATTACATTATGATTAAATTGTCAATGCATAAACTATAAGTCCCTAAATTTACATCACATTTACTCATGAATGATCACATAATGAAAATAGCAATATCCAAAAATTAAAATCAACCACGAGAGATTTCTAATTTTTTGTCTCGTGCTCGATTGGGAGTCTCCTCCTACATAGTCGAACGACCTTAGTGCTCTTGATTAAATACAAGTTCCATACCCTAGTATCCTACTTGCTCTTGATTATTGGGAGTCTCCCCTACATAGAGGGCTTGGTTCTCTTGATTAAATAAAAGTTCCATACCCTAGTACATGTCAAAATCCAATGGAAACATTATAATCCCCCCAATCCTGGAATCCTGAAAAACTGATAAGTTTGCTGGATTTTGAGTGAGATCTAAAATTCTACTTTCTCCGTATGAAACCCAATGAGGGCGAAACCACTCTCAAACATCCTAAGTCATTTCATGGTAATGTTAAAAATTTAAGTAAAAGGATGAAAATTAAAAATAAAGGAGAATGTCACTTTTACTTTAAGAATTTAACATTACTATGAACTGCATATCAACACTAGGGCCATAGGCTTGAACATTAGGTTGCCCCACTCAAAAAAATCCTCTTTTTAATAACTTGAGAGGCATCCAGAAGATATTTTAGTCGCCCAATAAAAAATTAGAAGCGGAAAAATTTTAAAAAATACAAGAAAAAGTCAAGTTAGAAGAGGAAACTCCGTCGTACGGCCTGGAAATGCCATTTCTGGCCATACTAGCCACGTTTCCTCCTCGAGAAACTGGACAGTATAACCGGAAACACGTTTCCAGGCCATACGGTAAAAGTTTCCTTGTCTCCGTTTTGTTTCCGGCTGGAAATGGACCCTTCTCCAACGTTTCCTGCAACCTAGTTTCAGCCTCATACTTTGCCCTATATAGACTCGATCCTACTGCCTTTCATAGATATTTCTTCCTCAAAAATTCGATCTTCCAACACAAAATGCTACCACAGAGATTTAGTCCTTCAACACAGAGATTCATCCACTTTATGCCTGAGATCTGACTTGTTTTCTTCCTCAAACTTCTTCGTTTGCTTCAGATCTTATTCACTTGCCTCAGACCTTCTTTACTTGCTTCTGATTTTGTTTGCATGCCTTAGCCCTTCTTCACTTGCCTTAGACCTTATTTGTTTGCCTTAGGCCTTTTTTGTTTGCCTCAGACTTCTTTTCCTTCCTCAGACAAACCAAGTTGCTTGCTTGAGAAGGAGGTCGAATGCCTCATATATATAGTATTTTGTTGGTCCAAATGGGTGCCTCTTAGGTTGGATCTGACTTCACTAGGAGGAGGGCCAACCTAGCTTCTTTGGAGTCAAATAATTCATATTTCAGAATTTAAATTTTCTGTTTTAATAAGGACATGAAAAATATGCCTTAATATTTTTCTTTTTGACACTAGCATGAAAAACATGCTTTACATTTATTATTATAAATACATCAAGGCCAAAAATACTATTTATGAAGACTGGCCATAGCTACAAAATTCAACATGCAGGAGCGGTAGGAAGGTCGCAGGAACAATAGGAAGGCAGCAAGAGCCACAGGAAGGCCACAAGTTCTGCAAGAAGGCTGCTAGGGCAGGTTGCAGCCCAGATTAGGCTGCCTAAGGAGCAACAAAAGGAAAAGTGTTGGCTATAGGTGAAACAAGGCTAAAGAAGGGCTAAACAGGGTGACCTCAGAGGACAACAGGTTGGCCAAGATTGACTAGTATTTTGACTTGGATATTAGCACAAATTTCTAAACAAATATCTCATTTGTAAACCTTGCTAAAGAATAATTTCTCCTAAGAAAAGTTGTTTCATTTTCTCCCAAGGAAGGGTTTCCAAGGGTAAAATTATTGTCTCTATTGTGCATGGATGTCTTTCTATGATCTTTATTGTTCCCGTTGCATTTATTATTAAGATTTTCTAAAGCATATTTATTCAATGATAGTAGTGGCATAAAATATTGGTTGAATATCATTAAGAAATAATTATTTGGCAGAAAATTGTATCTACTCCACTCTTGCATAAAAATTCAACATGGTATTAGAGCTTTGTTGAATGATTAACCACTAAAGTCAACCTTAACGACCAAGTAATCAACAGCTTGATTGGATTTTAGATCTCTTGTCAAAATAGTTCCAAGTCTTTGAGTAGAAGACAGGTTGGATGGTGCTACTAACCTCATATCTAGGAAAACCAAGATACTTCTTATCTTGGAATAAAATGACCTTCAGGATCATGTTAAGGAAGTCATTCCAAATCCAAAGGAAGTTGAGGAGAAAGCCAAGTATAAGAAGAATGAAGCCAAGGCTAAGAGAATCTTGATAGATTCCATAAAGGACCACTTGATTCCACACGTTGTTGAGTTGAAGACTACCAAAGAAGTGTTTGTTGCTTTGGTGGGATTGTTCCAGAGTGACAACACCAACAAGAAACTAACCTTGAGCCATCAACTCCGTAGTTTCATGATGTCTAGATCAGATTTTGTTGTCTCTTATCTTATGAGAGTCTCCCAATTGAGAGATGGACTTAGAGCCATTGTAGATACCATTGATGATACAAAGCTTGTTACAGTAACTCCCAATGGATTTCCCTCCTCATGGGAGCCATTTGTCCAGGTAATTTGTGCACAAGAAAAGTTGCCCAAGTTTTATAAGCTATGGGTTGACTATGTCCAAAAGGAGGCCAGATTGTTATCCAAGGACAACTTGCAGAGACCTCTAGAGGAAGAAACTCAAGCTCTTACAGCTCATGCAAGGAAAGGAAAAGGTATAAGAAATTTTGGAAAGTTTGATAAGAAGAATAAAGGTAGAAGACCATCTCCTGTTCAGGATCAGAAGGAGGAGGATATGTCAATTATCAAGTGCTTCAATTGTCATGATTTTGGACATTATGCCTCCCAGTGTCATCAAAATAAAAGAAAGGAAAAGAAGCATGCATCAATAGCCAATGTTGATGATGATGATGAACAACAACCTCAAAAGAAGATTGTAGAGGGACTTCAAAAAGCATAATTCTTTTGACATTCATTAATGATTTTTTTATGAAGGCCAAGGATGAGGTCTTCAACAAGTTCCAGGAGTTATAGGGTTAGATGGAGAACTTGTCAAAGAAGAAGATCCAGGTTTTGACGTCAGATAATGGAGGAGAGTATACTTCCAATCAGTTCAATGATTTTCTACTAGGAGGCAACGATCAAGAGGGAATTAATAGTTCCCTACAACCCTCGACAATTTCTTCCTCGATCAAGAGATAAGTACTTCCAATCATATTTTTTCCTCTTTTTTATTTTTTTGGTCAACCTCTTGTCCTTTAATTTTGTATGCTTCGGCTATCACAAAATCATTGCTTGGTTATGATTTTTCCTTTTCCATGGCCTCCTAAATGGGGTGTGTGGAAAGGAAGAATAGATCCTTTGCAGAGGTCGCCAAGGCAATCACAGCATCAAGAAGTATAAAGTGCAGTTTGTGGCAAGAGGTCTCTCCCAGAAAGAGGGAGTGGACTACTTTGCTCTAGTCGCCAGATGGTCAGATTATTGTATGGCCTAAGGGTTCAAGCGTAGAGTGATTGGTGTTCGAGAGGGAGGATTGTATAGATTGTTAGGGCGTCCAAGACTATGCTAGATGACCAGAAGGGATTCCGATTCAAAGGGAGAAGACAGTGAAGCAAAGTGGAAGGAGCGGCCTTCCAAGAGGACGTTGTTGAGTTTTGTACTAAGTTGCAGGAAACGTGGGTCTAGGGTCCGTTTCCGTACGGAAACGAAACGGAAACGCGTTTCCGCGTACCGTACGGCGTGGAAACGCGTTTCCGCGTACCGTATGGCGTGGAAACGCGTTTCCGTCCGTACGGGCGCGTTTCCACACGTTTCCAGGCGTTTCCACACGTTTCCACAGACGGAAACGCGTTTCCACGCCGTACGGGCCCCGTTTCCCACAAAATAACACTTGTTTTTAAATTTTTTTTTTTTT